>VDFB02179456.1:80000-107203 GCA_007258455.2 Sequoia sempervirens
CACTCTCCCTAGAGACCCAACAACATCAACCAAAAAAATAGATCACAATAGAAAAAAAATGCGAGGCATTACCCATATCGCTATAAATACATAATCAAAATCTCAATGATTCTCGTACAACCCTTTCAAAATCATGAAACCAAAACACTTGCCACATCAAGGGCACATAAAAGGAGAGACATTGACCAACAATAAAACAAACAAGCCTCTGGAAGACTCTCAAAAGTTTACACTAGGATTTCCCCATCAAAGAACTGACAACAATAAATGCAAGACCTTAAAGAACTATTTTCAATTCAAATATTATGAGTGAATATATTAAAATAAAATCAACAACTCCATCCAGACTACATAATCAATTTCGATACAAAATAAATCAGAAGTTCAAGAAGATCAACTATCCACAACTTATAAACAAAACACGAGTTCCCAATTACATTGCAACACAATTTAAATGACAAAGGATTCCTTGAATCAAAATTAATCTCCAAAGGCATTCACACCAACACGGAAACATCCAAAAACAATCCTTCAACAACAGAGGTAAAAGCATGCAACCATGCATCCAAGGGAGACCTCAATTTCCTCCTCACAAGATACCCGTATAGTTGGTAAACAAATGACCTTTGATAAAAATCAACAAACATGACAACAATGTAATTAAATGTTTCACCAAAATAATAAAAGTGGGAAGACTGCATTCAATAAGAAGCATAAACTTATCACAACCAAGCATCGCATTAGTATCCAAAATACTCCACCACAAAATCAATTAATAAAACCCCCACAACTCAAAACAAACCAAGAATTTCCCCATGTAAGGTTAAATAAATATCAACACAATTTAACTTAAAGAAGATCCCCAACTCACGTCAACACAAGAAGAGTCACAATGAAAGAGTATGTCAAATCACTCATAAAACAACATGAACCCAATGGAATGAAAATACTTCCAAAGCCAAGAAATTCCAAAGAGGATACCACAAATAGGATACACCAAACTACCCTTAAATGATCAATGACCAATCAAAAACAATTTGTCCATTTGTTCAAAAAGAATTAATTTAAAATAAATAAGGGAACTCTAAAATCACATATCGAAATTATCTCAAGGCATATTTTTTTACATTCCATAATATTCCTTATCATTAATCTCATAATTAAATCAAAGGATTATTTCCATCGAATAATAATATTTGAGACAATCTTAATACAATTTCCTAGTTATTTAGCTTACACACTAATCTTACCATTCTACTCAAAAGGTTATAAAATAACAATATTCACCTACAAATTAACAAAGAATAAAACATAATAATTGTGGTAATAATAATATCCTAAATTTCTTATTCTCCTTAGACAATTTGCTAATCATTTAATAATGGAAATAACCTTCATTCAATTTTCAGTGTCAAGGAAACTTAACTTGTTTATCTTTATTTAAGTAACCATTTTCAACCTAAATATAGTCTTATTTACTTTATTAGTCCCAATTTAGGTTCACTATTTTCTACAATGATAAAAGAAGCACAAAGACTTACTTGATTGTATGAATAACAAGATTTACTACTTATAAGGTTCGATCTAATGGATGGAAAATTCTATTAGTTTCAAATGAAAAATATTTGCACTTGACAGGAGGATATAATGATTATTCCCAGTGTCCCGAACAAAGAGAAAAGGTTTCAAGGACACTCATGATAAAGAGGATATGATTGATGTTCAAACATAGAACTCAACATCGGAGCACAAACATCACCTATTTACATCATATAAAGGAGACTTAACAATTAAGTTATCCTCAATAAGAAACTACTACAATAATTAAAGAGCTATAAAGAGTAATCCCTAGCCAAGCAACTTCCAAAACATTTATAAAATATATATATATGTTTGGCCACATGCCCTATCGTCACTTTCCTATGATTTAAATTCAATACTCTATTTCTACTCAATACGTGCAAGCATCTATAGATATTTATATTCACATTTGTGGTTATTGAACACATTTCCACACGATAAAGATTGATATGATAGTATTCTAAAGATTCATGTATTGAAATGATATGAACTATAATTATATTATGATATTTGACCCAAAAGAATGATATTATGGAAATAATCATTAAACTTTTAAACCTCCTATTATGCTCAAGCTCGCGGCTGAGACGAAGAAATCAGAGGGGTCATTTGATTCTATACACCCTACCATGTTCAAGTGCGGCGACAGGTTACAACAGAATCAGAGAGATTATTAAATTTCTACACCCTTGCAAGTCTAAAAGCTGTAGCTGTGGCGGGTTGCCAAAGGTTTCAGGGAGACTATTTAATTTTGTACAATGTCTCAACCCTAAATGCCGTAACAGTGCCAGGTTGCCAAGTATATTAGAGAGTGAAGATTGGAATTTTGGAGACATCGCCATTTACTTGAATTATTATCAAATCCCAAATGTTCTTCGCAAGACTAAAGGGAAGGAGACAGGTGAAGTGCAAATACGTGACTTAAGAGAAGGAGAATTAATGTAAAACTTTTCCTTTTTTTAACACATTTCAGATTTCTGGCGAGTTTCCAGAGACGTGCTCAAGTTTGAAGTTGGAAATTAAACTTCACCACAATCAGTGGGGAGCTCTTTATTTTATTTTTTATAAGGTAATTGACAATATTATATTTTCAAGTGCTGCAACTGTGATAGATTGCCAGAAGAATCAAACAGGTTATTCAAATCTTTAAACTTCCTATCAAGTTCAAGTGCGTGGCTGTGACAGGCTGCCAATACAATCAGGACAGATTATTAAAACCCCTACTATATTCTATTTTCAAGAACTGCAGATGTGACAGCTCACAAACGAAATCAGGAAGGTTACTTAAAGTGCCTAAATATTTTATGTTCTAGTGATACGGTTATGAGGATAAATTGAAACGGCATAAGAAGGTTTGCAGGCACTAACAAGAAAGTCGCTATCTAAGAAACGAGTCTCATACAGAGGGAGAAAACAACCAGTGAATGAAATCAACAGCCGAAGAGAATTGGGATGACCGTAAGGCCCAAACTATAGCTATCGACAGTGCATGTTCACTGCTAAGGATGGAAAGAGATATTTCGATATTCAAAACCCAACACTCACGATGCATCAAACATTCAGCCACGTTTTGCAAGAGACAAAAGGAATCATTCATTTATGATTTTCAAAAAAACAAAAAAAAAACAAAACAAAACAAATACAGAGTAGCATGCCCAACCTGGAAACACTTTTCAACGATGGAGATGACGAGCAAATACAATCTCTTACGCAGCCACCAGATCCATTCACCGGAGACCGACCCTTCCAAATTCCCAATTGAATGTTCAGTGTTGATACTTAATTCTTTTCCTATCTGTATTATTTCCTCTGCTTTCTTCCCTCATCTTTGCTCAAAAAACTGTTTGTCTCCCTTTCGGATGGGATCGGTTTTGCTTTCATTCCTCCCTCCTCAAAGGAAGAGCGATAGTTCCTTTTATAATTTTCTTTCCAGCTTTTTCTTGCTTTAAAACACTTCAGCTTCCTATCCCCTAAATTCTATTTTTATTTCTTATTATTAAAATAATTATCTTTTCATCATTATTAAATTATAAATCACATTATTTTCCTATATATAATATTTATACCCCACAAGATAATCTTTTATAAGGTAAAAATTAATTTAATTATTTAAAATCAATGTGTAAATATTATTTCACAATATGGACTTGTTGTTTACAATTTTACTTCTAATTTTATTTAAATTACTTCCTCAATATGTTTAATATAATAATTTATTTAATTCATCCTTAAATGACAACATTTCCATTAATTAATTCAATTAACTTGCTTAACAGAGCCATTAAAATCTTACTTTAATCACATGAACCGACCAGATAACCAACAAGACCACAAAACACACTTACGCAAATATCCAGGAGGACCACAACGGACGGGGCACTACAATACATATATATATATATACATAGATATACATATATATATATACATAGATATACATATATATATATATATATACATAGATATACATATATATATATATATACATAGATATACATATATATACATATATATATATACATATATATATATCATGTATATATATATATATATATATATATATATATATATATATATATACATATATATATATATATATATATATATATATATATTATATACATATATATATATAATATATATATACACACACACACATATATATATTAATTAAAAACAACAAAAATAAGGGAGAAAAAATCATTAATGAATATTAGTATGATGATATTTATAACTTTGACAAAATATAACCAATCAATGCAATGAACATTTAAATTATAAATGCAATTGAATAATACATATTTGCAATATTTTTAGGAAGCTACTATCTAGCATGCAGAGGGATGGTTGTAGGTCCAGGCTTTTATCGCCACAAACACCCTCGAAGGAAGTCTAGTTCTTACACTGAACCAACTTGCCTTCATTGTATAAATGTAGCTTTAGCTAGGATACTCTCGGGTGCGTTGTACCCCAAGTTGAACACACCCCTATGTGCCCCTTCTCCAAATGTTTAAATGCCAACCAAGACCCAAAACCTCCACTCCTGTGTGCTTTCTAAATTCTCATATTGCTTTTCCTTTTTTCTTTGTCTCCTCATGTCAATTATTTTATGGGTTTAAATAATAACCCAAGGGTGGTTACAAAAGTCACACCCATTCACAATAATAATAATGTTTAATTAAATTTATGTTTTCATACTTTTATTGTAATTTATTTTCATGGGAAAAAAGTCCTATAACAATTATCCCCCTATAATTTAGCTGATGTCCTCAAGAGCACAAGAAATCTTTGCATCAGATCAAATGAAACAACCTTAGTTAAACAAATGTGGATATTGTGCTTTAATAAAATCATCTTTTTCCCAAGTAGCACTATCGATACTACAATGAATCCATTTGATTTTAACTTCATCTATAATTCTATTCCTCAAAGTTTTAGATCTTTTTTCAATTATCAACTTAGGTTCAATTTTAAATTCACAAGTAGGCTCAATAGGGATACTTTTCCAATCAATAACATGATCTGCATTATGCACATACTTCTTAAGTAAGCTTACATGAAACACATTATGATTCTGTAACTAAGTTGGCAAAGAAAGTGATATAGGTAACATCACCTAACCTTTCTAAAATTTTAAAGGGTCCACAAATCTAGGAGCTATTTTAGAATATTTACCAAGTTTTAATGAACTTATCTTGGGTTTGAATCTAAGAAAGACTTGGTCGCCAACATCAAAATATCTGGTAGATCATTTGGAATTAACCCAAATTTTGTATCGATCTTGGGGAGCTTTCATGTTTTGTTTGGCCTTGTTGATAATGACTTCCATTTCTAACAAGTTTTCATTTTCATACCAAATCTTATGGACAAGGTCTAATTAGGAGATAGGCGTATTACAATTCTGACCATACATGGCTTCAAAAGGTGACATATTAATTGTTGAATGATATCCTTGATTATAAGAAAACTCAACTAAATGTAAGTAGTATTCCCATTACTTAGGTTTATCCATGGTGTACATCTTGTTGATGCCAAAAATTGGCAAGGTAACACCCTTCATGGGAAACTCAATTAATGGGGGGACCAATTGCGCTAAACTGAGTGACCTTTAGGTTTTTAAAGAAGCTGAATTCTTCTGTAATTGGGGTTTTGGAATGGGAAAAGGAAGAAAATATAAAAAATAAAGATCTAACTAAGGTGATTATCCAAGATTTAGAAGTAAGGCACGATAAATCTATCTTTTGGATGTGATTTAAGAGCCCGTTCAACAATCTGCTATGTCCTAGAATAACATAAATCAAAGATAGAAACTTGAATAATTCATTCAATGGCATAAAATAATTCTCACACACATTTACTGAAAAGAAGAGTCAAAAGAAATGATCTCAACTAGCAAACTTGTATTTAAATAATAGAAGTTCTACAAATAAACAATCTAGGATAACAATAACACAGTATAATGTTTTTTCAAATAGGCTAAGAAAATAGAAAGGCCGAACAATGGCGCAGTTTGAGAGTCTTATACCATAATATAAAAGCAATATTAAAGGCCTAGTGTCTTTCCCCTAATTTTTCTGTATCTTTCAAACTCAATTTTGGAAGGGAGAAGCAGTATATATAGCTAAAAATTCCATTGCCTAGTGGGCTAGTAATATAAAAGATCTCGTATCTCAAGCAATGGTGCTTGCAACAATGATTCCCTTCGGCCGTTGTAATAGAAAAATATTTGAGCCATGAAAATAGTCACTCCCCAGCCAGATGCATCCCTTGCTAATGATGGCAGTGGTCCCAGAAAAACCTTGTGCAGAAAAGTGTCATTCAATCATGCAGTCGATTAAGACATGCAACAGCTTGGCGAGGCAAGAAATTTGCTCTTTCCTTCCCTTCGATAAATTCCCCACAAAAGAGACACGTGGAAATAGGTTGGGGCCCGCTCGTTGATTCCTCCTCCTTTCACTGAAAGATTGCGTAGTGAAGACATGTGGAGGTATTCTTTACTATCAACATCGATTTTGGGGTCTGTCAGAAAGTGTATGTGAATGAAAACTACGTGGCACATGGACGGGGCCCAATTGAAAAGTGATGGGAAGCAGCCATGAAGAGCTTGTGGCGTCGACACATGGAAGCATGGCGGGAGTTGGTAGGAGAGTGAAGGAAGGACCTTTTGCAAGGAGCGCCTGGCGGACATGTGGCAGTAGTGGATGAAGTTTAGAAAGATGAGGTGAGGGCCGATACTTAGAAAAAAATAAAAACCACCCAGAGGGAGCTTGAGGAATTTGACATTCATAGATTTTGGCGACTACTAGGGGAATTTTTCTTGTGGAACAAGGAACCCAAAAAAAATAATTATGGCTTGCAGACTAGAGTCCCATCTATTAGGCAAAAGAGTCAGAGCTTAGAGAGAGTGACCTGTAGAGGCAACCAATCAACCTCTGATGGTGTCGATATGTCATGGAGATTCTCTTGCGCTCTGCTTAGATCGAGCATTTCCTTGTAAGGCAACATTGCGAATATACCGACCTCAGACTCAGGTTGGAAGAGCAGCCACACAATCTGATGAGTGACACCTTCAATATTCATTGTAGTAGGGGGTTGACTGAATCTCTGGAAAGCAGATGTGTCCTACTGCTTCTCTTCTATCTTTGCTGCAATCTACTCCGCAGTAGCCATCGAGTCGTCGAAAAAAAACGGGGAGGGTAGACCCATCTGAGTTAGCTAGGAAAACCTAGCCTACATACTATTCATGGTTTGGTCTAGTTTAGCAGCGCACTTACTAGCATGGAGGATGGCCTCGTGGCAGTGGATAAACCTGTTCACTATTTTGGCAGTGGCCTTCTGATCCTCGATCCATGTGTTTGCTAATTTCTCATCTGAGACCATGTACAACTTATCTAGCAAATATTTTGCCTCAAGAACCTTTTCCGTGATGATTGGTGGGAACCGCTCAATCACTCCACAAACCTCCCTGCCTAAATTGGTCTCTTCCACCATGAATTGGAGCATCAACTGAAGGGTTAGGTAGAATGCCTTCACCTTATCCTAGTATGAAACATATAGCCATTGGGCCATCAAAAAGAGATCTGGTTGGGCAGCAGGGGCCTGGGGAAGACTCCTCAAAGAGTTGATCTTTGCATCTCTTGATCTGACATCTTGTGTTAGTTCTGCAACCCTTTTGTTTGCGGACACAAGCTGTCCTTGGATGTTTCTCAATTTTGCGGACTAGTTTTCCTTGGCCTGGCTTTTGTTCACTGATTCTGTCTCAAGGGAAAGCTTCATCTCTTAGAGTTCCTTCTCCAATTGGTCTTTTTGGTTTTCAAAGTCTGCATTCCTCTGTTGCATTTGTTGCTTGAATTGAGTGCACTGTAGTTCAAACTCCTCACTCTTTTGTTGCATCCCCTACTCCACCAGAGCCAACTAGTTCTGATATTCTTGGTTCCTTCGTCGCAACACGTTGACCAGATTGGGGTCAAATGATTGGAACTTTGCAAGTTCCTCTTAGAGTTTGTTTTGCTCTGCTTGCGCTTTCTCTGATAAGCACACAATTTCTGCTTCTCTCACTTTTCCTTCGCTAGCAGGACCTCAACCCTTTCTTTTACAAGTTTCAGCTCCTCCTCCTTCTTTAGCTGGTGACTGGACTTGAGGAATTCGGTGGTCACCACCCTCTGTATCTTTTCCATGAGCTCAACTTTGTCCTATGGCTAAGCTATACTCAGATTGAGTCCCATGGAAAACATGTTGTAATCATCGGGCTGTATTTTTCCTTGTGGTTTGATGACGCTTAGGTACATAGTCACGAAATGCAACAATTTTTTGAGCTTCATTGAAAACAGTATACACCTTTGGCTCCGTCGGCTTCTTGGCATCCTTGGCCTTTCATTTTTGGATTCTGAGAGCTTGCGCTTCCTTTGTATTATCGCCCTACACCATAAATTGGGCAAGCGATTGAACTAGCCCACCTGCGAAAGGTACACCAAGAGGTAGGGTGAAAGGGAACATGAGGGTAGTGGTCTCAGATTTTTTCTTCTTTAGAAGAGTGGCTATCTGTGAGGAGAAAGGAGGGATATAGCAAAGCCCAATTTGTGAACCAATAGGAGGACTCATTAGGTGTTGTGGAGGTAGTGGGGTCATGGCGAACTCCAACTACTGGGCAGACTGAGTTGGGCTCGATATAGTAGTAGCCAGAGGGGTGTCAATAGTGGCCGTAGATGCAAAGGGTGAAGAAACAACAGATGTGGACTGGGCGGCGGTGAAAGGTGAAAGGGTCCACAGAGGAGTCAAAACAAATGGCCTCACCTGGGAGAATTGGGAGAAACCTCATGCGACCATTGCGGTAGAAGTGGAAAAGGAAAGGCTGACACTTGTGGTGAGGGGTGCCGCAGACACAGTAGGGGTGACCAAAGATTGCGAAGTAATAGAAGAGGGAGCAAAAGTTACCTATTGTCTGGATGATTGCGATCCTTGGTTCATCATTGGCTTGTCACTCATTGCGGGACCTAGGCTTGTCACATGCTCCTGTGAACCTTCTTCTTCAGCAGTATATGTGTGCTGCCTCTTGTTGGGTGGTAAGTCCTCCACTTCAATGGTCTCCGACTGTTGTTGTTGGGTTGTTCTTGATGTTTTTGTGGTCCAGGTGCATGTATGCAAGGCTCCCAACCGTGATACATTGAACCTCACATTTGAAGAGACCCTGACCGACTACTTCACCACTTTCTCTTTTTACTACACTAGGGCCGTTTATATTTCACTTTCCTTCTCCTTTCCTTTCTTTGTATGTGTTTTAGACTCCTCTAGGTCGACATCTTCATCAACACTCGCATTGGAATCTGTATGCGTGTCGTCCCATAATTTATCGAATCTATGATCTATCTCTATGCTTTGGTAAGGAGCATCATAACATTGGATTTCTTGTTGGTAGATCCATAAATCCTTAATTCTTTCCTTGCTCTAGTTCTCTTTCCTTAACAACTCACTACAGAGGGCGGTCCCCATTTTGCGTTTCTCATTATATTTTGCTAACCAAGGTAGAATTGAAGCCATGGCGGCCTGCTATCATCGACAGAAATATAGGCCAAGTCCACTAACACATCGTCACACTCCTCCATTGGACTTCGCCACTTTTCCGAATATGGTCGGGGGCTATGGGTTACCTTGATGAATTCATTACCCAAGTCATCAAAGGGGTTGTAATTCCATTTGTCGCAGATCATCACTAACCCCAAATGAATCAAATTTTCTTCCAGTAGCTTGTGTGACTGCTTCTTTGCCATAACCACCTACTTGAAGGTTAGCAGACATTTGAAGAATCCTCTCTTGCCCTTTCCTCTGCAAAATTTATAATCAATAATGGATATCTATCTGAACATTTCAAGGGCTAATACCCTGTGTGTGACATACTCTAGGAGATAGAATGGCTCCTTGGTAAAGCCGCACATACAGATGAATGTGAAATCCCTCCTGAGGAACCAATCACATTTAGGAGTGAAGCTTTTCATCCACTTTGTTTGGTTGGTAGAAAGCCGATAGATATAGCCATTCTTATCGAAGTCTCGTAGAATTGGAGTTAAGAAAAACTCTGAAAATGCATAATAGTCATGCGTTGCGGAAAGGAGGGGAGTCCATAGAGAAACTGGATTTTTGGCTCCTTTATCAGTAAAAATAGATAATGACATTATTTTACTGAAGAAGTTGGGGTTCTGGTATAAGAACATATGAGTAATCAAGGAAGGGAACCTAAACTTGCACTGCATCTTGTACTCCCGTATTTGGCTCATCATTTCTTAGTAAATGACTCCTGCAAAGTCATACTAAAACAAGGAATTTTGCCTCTGCAGCTGAAAACCAAAACCCAACTGAAATTCTTGCACCCATTTATCTTCATCTAAGCCACAAAAAAATGCCATCATGGAGAGTGCATCCTGCATATCCTGGTTGAAGGCGTTGTGCGCAATTGGAATTTTTGGCAGCTCCTTCCAAAATTTCTTAGGCCTCTGCGTTTCCACATTATAGAAGTCCAAAGCTTTGTCTCTACCCTACCAAAATTTGCATCCATTCTCTGGAGTAAATATCTTCATCATGCTCACTTTAGAGTGGCTCACTAGGATACACAACATGCCCCAGATAGCATCTTCACTGATGTTGACTCTCAGCGTTTGGCCTTCGATGGTGTTGGTATCTGGGTTGAAGTGTTCAATGGCCTCATGGACAAGCTCTGGGCAGTAATGCATAAGGGGAACCATATATTGCGGAAGGCTGTTGAACCATAGCTTATATGCCATTTTATTTTTGTTTTTCATCCTTTTTCATTCTTTCACACGCACCTTCCCTAGGAGTCTTAGGGTTCTTCGTGAGGATGGGGTCATGGATATTATCCCACTCCTCCTTTATTTAGCTTTGGTCCCTGGCAGTTTTGGGCTTGTCCAGGGCACGCGTGTGAACCCATTCTAGTTTTTCTAGTGTCCCAGGCAAGGCGTAAGAGGTGTTATCAAAAATATTGATGATTGGTTCCGCTATCATGTCATCATACAAGCTTTGGGTTGCCTTAGCCTATTCCTTCATCTGAGAAATTTCTGCCATTTTCCTTTTGCTGGAGATTTCTACTATTCTTAAATTTTATGTAATTCACCTTGGCTCCATTTGTGCTAAAAAATCCTTTGCTTTAGGTAGTGTTCTCAAAAGCTCTCACAATGTTAGTTTCTTGCATGCAATACTTGGCTATTTCTTTCTTGGGGTGGCCAACGACACTTTCCTTTTGGCATTAAATTTGACATGTACCGCCAACTCTTTGGCTTGTGTGAAATGAATTACTTGCCATTTTTGAAATGACCATAATTCATAATGATGATTTGGCAATCATGTCATATGGCGCATTTTCCTTGGAACTTGAGCCAGCGATTTGAAGGCAGCTTAGGCTTCACATGCTTTGGCAATTAATATCTCAAAAAGAATAATTAGGCCAAAGATGCAATAATTAATTGAAAAGATTTGTGTTCCTTTTTGGAGTTTGAGAAGTTCCTGCAGAATGACACATCAACATCTGGCTGTATAGACTACTGCTGATGACTGCCACCAACTTATGCTAATTAATTAGCTCTTATTTATCTTGCACACAACAAACCGTACCTAGTAGACACAACTGGGTGGGAAATTCGAGCAAGCCCCGATGTGATTTTCAAGTTGGTACTTGATTAGCATCATGCTTCTGGTATGAAAATTACCACACATATCCTGGCTACTTCTATAAATAGGTGCTTTAGGAAATAGCGAAATCACACTTAGAAATTTGAGTAGAATTAGTAAATAGGAAATTGGATTAGAATTTAGCATTAGGAAGCTGAGTAGAATTTGCATAGAGCTATACTTAGGCAGTTTGTGTAGAGCTAGTATTAGATAGTTGCATAGAGCTTGCTACCATGAATACCCCTATTAGGTTAGTTTGTACGAAATCCTAGACAACCTTCCTTGGAGAAATATCAACTAGGCATCTTAAAAGAATGACCAAGAATAAGCATTCATTGGCCATTATAGCAATGAAGTGGGTTCTGGGGAGGGACTGTATTGAATATGAAGACAAGTATAGAGTTAATATTGACGTATGCTCTCACTTCGTTGCGTCCATGCTTGAAATCCAGGTTCCCAAGTTGTTGATTCTTCACTTGGTGCTTGAAATATTTCTAAAGAAGTACCTGGGTGGCCTCAGAGAGGTGGTGGCGAATGTTGCATTTGGTCTAGGCCTACCAACGTTGAGTGACCTCCGAAAGTACATTGAAGAAGACGTAGTAGTACCATGGGTGCCATTCCTGAGTGGTTTCTACATCCAGTCACAAGAAGAGCATCGTCAAAGGGTAACCCATGCCTGCCACTTCCTGTTTCGCTTGTACAATGTGGTGCCTTTCTATGACATTGACTGGTACACCGACTTTAGGAACCTGGAGTTCCCTCCACTGCTTGCCATTGCTCTTGTGGATGTTGCTGCTGGTCCTACTGCCGCTGATGCCGATGAAGTAATTCCAAACACTGCTGTCAATGCCTCCCTTGTCCTTGCTCATGACTAAAACCTTTATGCTTTAAGAAATCATCCTTTTGTTAATACACTTTTTGTATATATGCCTGGAAAAAGGATTTACCATAGCTATATATGAAGAAGATACAAAATATAGATATACTCTAAAAGTGTGGCCTCTGAGCCATTTTGAAAATGTACCTATGAAAGCATATATATATAATGAATATACTGCTTATATTATCATTCTATCTCCTTTTTCTCGCGGTTCTGCAATATGGGTTCACCCTTTCTTTTCCTGCATATATGTGTTCATTTCAATTATGCATATGGGTGTCATTTTTCTCTGCTTTGACTGTAAGTTAGTTCTCTCTGCCTTTTGTAATAATGGGTTTCATTTGTTTCTGCTTCCTCGCACTTTAGAATTTAATTATTGAAAGATTGACCAACAAACATGAAAGGGAAAATAATTACACTACTCACATATTTACACTGATGGAACAATTGCGAAGCTTAATTGAAAAATTTTAGGTGGATTTCATTAATAGGTATCCCCAATGCTTCTTGCTCCATGTTTTCTAATTCATATGCATTGTGTTGCTTGCATTGGATTATTTTGAAAGGGCCTTCCCAGAGGTTATCAAACTTTCTGTGTTGGCCTGGCTTTGCAACCCTTTCATTGAATTTTAGCACTAGGTCCCCACACTTTAGACCTTGGTCTGAAGCTTTCTTGTTGAACCATATCTTAACCACCTGCTAGTGGTTGGACATGGCTATCAGGGCCTTTCCCCTTTTTTCTCACACTTCCAGCAACTCGACCAGCCGAACCTCCACGATGTCATTTTGTTCCACCTCGAGAGATTTGAGCAGTTGCAACATCAAAATCTCCATAGAGATAGGCAATAATGCTTCTTTCCCATACATTAGCTCATACAACAAAGTCTTGAGGACTTTTTTGGGAGTTATGCAGTCAGCCCAGAGTGCTGCTCAAAGGTTTTTGTGCCATTCTCTTTGGTGTTCCGACTCGATTCTTTTGATGAGTCAAACTAATTTTTTGTTAGTCGACTCAACTAGTATGTTCCCTTGTGGGTAGTAGTTTGATGACATTTTTAAGAATATGCCATTCGTGAGTGCGAATTGACATACTTTAGAGCCTAGGAAAGCTTTGGCGTTGTTGGAGATGATGGTTTTGGGTGGGCTGAATCTCATCACTAATTCTTCAAGGAAGTCCACTATTTTTTCCTCTATCGCATTCTTTAGGGGCATGGCTTCAGTCCACCTAGTAAAGTAGTTCGTGGCTATTAGAATCCATTTGTGTCTAGTGCTAGAGGCAGGATTGATCATTCCAATGAAATCAAGGCCCCATTGTGCAAATGGCTCATCAACTACTATTGGGTTGAGAGGCATTGCGGAGCTTTTCCTTCTTCCTGCAAAGAATTGAAATTCCTTGTAGGCTCTTACCAAGGAGTATGATTTGTTGAATAGCATAGGCCAGAAGCACCCAACACACATAATTTTGATGGCTATGGTCTTCGCAGAGAAGTGTCTGCCCACGAGACTACTGTGGAAAGTGTCAAGAATCCTCTTTGCTTGCTCTGTGGTGACACACTGCAATAGAACACCGTTGAAGTTCCTTTTAAAAAGGACCCCTTCGATGAGTGCATATCCACTATTCTGTAGTCGGTAGAATCTTCTCTTTTGTGAAGGGAGGCTCAGTGGATATTTTCTTGTGTGCATGAATCTCACCCTGTTCGCTAGCCAACAGCCTTCAGACTTAGACTCATTCGTTAGTTCACCAGCTTTGGTTGCTCTTCTTCGGCTGTCATTTCTTTGTCGTGTGCTAGATATTCACACATTCCTCTTCCTTGGACGATCTTTGTAGGCTTGACGTCAATGTCATATTCAAGGATCTTAGTGATCCAATTAGCCCTTTTTTTGATGATTTCTCCTTCCATGATGTATTTGTGCATTGTGGAATGCATGCCATATACAATTACTTTGTTGTAAGATATTAGATGTCAGAACTTCTTGAGTCCCTTAAGAATTGTGAATGCTTTCCTTTCAATGAAGTTTTAGTTTGTCTCATATTCCTTTAAGGTCCAGGAGTGAAATGCTATCAGATTTTCTCCCTTTCCTTCATCATCCTTTTGAGTTAAGACAGTAGCAATGCTTGACTTGATACTGAATACATAAATTATGAAAGTCCTTTGATAGGTCTGGATTGACCAACATAGGAGTAGAGGAAATAATTTCCTTAACCTTTTTGAAGGATTCTCTAGCTTCTTTAGTCCATTTGAATAATTGATCCTTTTTTAGCATCAGGGTGATTGGTCTAATTATCCCTGCAAAATCTGAAATGAATTTACTCACAAAATTTACCTTCCCTAGGAAAGATTGGACTCCTTTCTTGTTGACTAGTAGGGGAAGTTCTTTGATTTTTTTCACCCGTTCAGGATCAATTGCAATTCCTTCTTTGGACACTACATGTCCCAATAGCTTGCCTTGCGGTACTCCTAAGACACATTTTTTCGGGTTTAGGGATACCCCGAACTCTTGGAATTTTTTGGAAACCATCTCAAGGTGATCAAAGTGATCATACTTATGTTTGGAGAATATAGTCATATCATCCAAATAGATCAAGATAATCTTGTTGATCAATTTGCTGAAAGTGATATCCATTGCCCCCTAGAAAGTGGCTCTCGCATTTGAGAGAGCGAAAGGAATTTTAGCATATGTGAACGTTCCCCACTTGGTAGTGAACGTTGTTTTGTGTCGGTCTTCCTCTTTGACCCGGATCTGATTGTAACCAAAGAAGCCATCTAGTAGAGAAAAAATTTCCGACGCTGCCACTATTTGCAAGATTGACTCCATAGAAGGCAGCGGGTAGTGGTCCTTTAGGGATGCTTTGTTTAGGTTTCAAAATTCAAAACATAAGTGGATGTCTCCATTTTTCTTTCGGACTAGGACTAGGTTGGATACCCATGTACTGTGCTTGATTAAGAAGATGATCTGAGACTGAATTAGCTTTTTCAGCTCTTGTGCCATCATAGCTTTGATCTTCAGATTCACTGGCCTCTATTTTTGGTGGACAAGTTTTACACCTTTCGTTAGCTCTATTGTATGTTGGATGATGTCAGGATCGTATCCCTTAAGGTCATCATATGACCAGGCCACTACCCCTTGATACTTCTCATAGAAATTGGTGAGCCTTTCCCTATCATGATGCGTAATGTCTTTCCTGACTTTAAGCTTTCTTCCATCTCCGACCTAAAGGTCCACATAGTCAATTTTCTCCACTACAAACTTCCTTTTATCATTTCTTGCATCGTCACAATAGAACAGGTTTTTGAGAGTGACCAGTCCCTTTAGAAGCTTATTAGACCTGAGCTGAATGATTTGTTCATCGTAGGCCTTAGAGATCTTCGGTTGGAGTTGGTCAGAAAACTCCCCTATCTATTGGATGAATGAGGCAATGTGCTCATTGCTATCAAATACTTTCCAGCTCTAATCATTATCTGGAATCACTGGTCGGACTATCACTCGTACATAGTGTTTGTTATGAATTAGGTTGAAGGTAGGTTCAAACTAAGATCCAATTTTGGCCATGTAGTTTGCATCACTACTTTGTTCTCAGGGCACTGTCTGGATGTTGAAGGCTTCAAAACCTTCGATCAGGTCCTAGAATCTATGTCTAGAGGATCACATGCAAACATTCTTGGTGGCGGAAAGCCCTCAAATTTGATTAACCACTAGTTTGGAATCTCTAAACACCATCAATTACTTGATACCCATCTGCTCTGCCAAGCTTAGACCTTGCACTAGTCCTTCATATTCAACTTCATTGTTCAAACAAGTGAATTGGAAGTGGAAAGACCTCAGTGTCTTTTCATTGTGTGGGGATATCAAACATATCCAGGCTCCTACGCCCACTTTGCATCTTGCTCCGTCAAAGTGTAGTGTCCATAGCTCTGAGGATTGATCGCTTTTAGGTTCCTTCGCGACCTTTAGAAGCACTTGATCTTCATCATAGATGACATAAGTGCCTAACCTAATAGAGTGATAGTTGCCGAAAGGATCAACGCCAATATATTCGCTCAAGAGAACTTCCTCTGAATCGCTCCGATCTTCGGTCACTTTTTCATCTTCTAGCAACTAAGTGCAATACGTTTCCTCCTTGGTGAAAGAGGTATGAGCAGCCTCAAAGTTGATCATAGCTTCATCGGCCACATGTTCTGAATGTAGAGCTTTGGACAGTATTTTCATTTTAGCCCCATTCTTAGTCCTTAGGATCAAATGTGATCAGTCTAGAGAAAGATACCCTCCTATCTTTGAAGTGAATTCTCAGGATAGGTAGAGACCGAACATGGAGGAACATCTATGATCACGGTATCTTGCGGAACTGTGATGCTAGGGAAAGAGAATAGAGTCAAGGGGAGGTCTTTGATGACACCTATGGTTTTGACTTTGTTCCCATCAAGCTGCATAACCCCCCTCTTTAAAGGATCATAGCTAAGTCCTAGGGCTTCAACTATTTGCTTGGGCATGACTGTAGTGCTAGCTCCAGAGTCAATCATGGCATTATGTAGTAATTTCTCTCCCACAATAAGGGTCAGGAAGAAAGGTTTTAGTTTCAACTTATCTCTAACCTCAGTAGAGACTTCCTCTGTGCTATTCGTGAGAAATTTGGTAGGAGGTGATGGATTAATAACCTTTCCCTTGAGTGATTGCTTTGTTGGCTTGATGATTGGATCCTCCCGGAGAGCCTTTTGTAGCAATGTCTTTTGCTCCGAAATGGCTAAGATATCCCAAAGAGACACATTAGTGGATGATTTTTTCAATTGTTCCACCACATTGAATGGTGGTAGATTTGGAGGCTTCTGCTCTTTAGCTCTGGTTATAACAATTTCCCTTTGTGATGGACATTGTTGTGCCACTGCCAAGGTACTGGGTGTCTAGTCGGAAGCACTTTTGGGTTGTGGACTAACCAGTTGTAGGATGAATGGTTCACCTGTGAATCTCCTCTTTGAGTGAGTGTTGTAATTGGATTGTACTTGCAGTGTTTTCTATGGGGATGCATCATTGGAAAACATCGCCTCTTCTTCTTCCATTCGTGAGAAGAGTGTGTGATCAAGAGCAATATCCATTTCTTGCTCCAAAGACATACCTTGCATTTGCACTGTGAGTACCACATTTTCCATTTGTAGAGAGGCATATACATAACCTCTATGGTCTGACGTTGCGCCTTGGTTGCGCTGCTCTGCCACCTTTTGTTGTAGATTGTTGTGTGGACAGTTTCAGGGCATATGTGAGTCACCACAAGGGAAGCACTAGGGGTTGATGTCATCAACTAGATTTTTTTCCCCCACTGTCAGCTCTCTGCTTGAGCTTGGGTTGGCACTTTGTAACAGAGTGGGTAGCTCGACACTATTTGATTAGTTGTTTGAGCCTGTGGATTTGTGCGAGCACCTCCTTGGAACTGGTTTTGTTGGTAAGAAGATCTACTACCTTGATAATTTTGGTAGTTTGGCTTCAGAGGCATGGAATGGTTTCGCTTGATGACAATTATCTCATTGGCCATAGCATGCAACATCTCCTTGATGTCATCTAGATGTAGAAGCGACATTCTATAGGGCACTCGAATATGTGTACATAGATTGAGGAGGAGCTGACGCGCTGATAGATGCTACTTCCTGAGCGGGAATTGATATCTCAGGAATATAGGCATGATGGGTTGGGGTGACAACTTTCCGACGTCTATCAGATTGTTCTCCACTTTGACTGCGACATTGTATGCGTTTGGTAGAGTGGTTCTTCCAAGAGATAGGATCATCATCGAGATGTCAGTGTCGATAGATTTCAAGTAGAACATGAATGCTAGCTCGACCGACAGGTGTATAGCAACCTGGATTCTCTGCCAAGTTATGTGGAATCGGGCATTGACGTCAGTCATGGCTTCGTGTGGGGCCCACTTTATGGTCACCAACTGCTGATATAGTGAAGACCGATCTTCATCTTTCAAAAATATTTCATAAAAAGGATCTCTAAGTTGATCCTAGGTACCAATAGTATTAGCCTATAAAGTGCGGTACCAATCTAGCGCTTTGCCCCTAAAAGAGGCTACAAGCAGCCTTAGCACCACATTTTGGGAAGTGATTCCATGCACCAAACACACATCTGCCACATTTTGTAGATGTTCCAAGGGTGTTCTTGAGCCATCTTTGGTAAATTTAGGTATAGATTTTAAAGCAGAGATCAGAATAGGGGCCGAAATGATGGGTGCTACTGGTGCTACGAGGGGACTTCTGGCATCCCATGCCGCATAATTTCTATTAGCAGCTGGAAACATGGCTAGTGAAAGGGGCGGAGGAAGCAGAACATTCACAATTTGGGTTGCGACTTATACTGTTCCTAGTGGCGGTACTAAAAAACCAGGGTTATTCGTTGTTTGGGACCTAGTAATAGGCCGATGGCTCATACATCCTATTAATATTTAGATTCATTTAAGTAGTCCCATGGGGTGTTCCAGAAAAAAAGAAACTGTTGATGCAAAAAATTGGCAAGGTAACAACCTTTATGGGAAACTCAGTTAATGGGGGGACCAATTGTGCTAAACTGAGTGACCTCCAGGTTTTTAAAGAAGCCGACTTCTTTTGTAATTGGAGTTTTGGAATGGGAAAATGAAGAAAATATAAAAAATAAAGATCTAACTAAGGAGATTCACCAAGATTTAGATGTAAGGCACGATAAATCTATCTTTTGGATGCGATTTAAGGGCCCGTTCAACAATCTACTATGTCCCAAAATAACAAAAATCAAAGATAGAAACTTGAATAATTCATTCAATGACATAAAATAATTCTCACACACATTTACTGAAAAGAAGAGTCAAAAGACATGATTTGAACCAACAAACTTGTGTTTAAATCATAGAAGTTCTGCAAATAAACAATCCAAGATAACAATAACATAATATACTATTTTATCAAATAGGCTAAGAAAATAGAAAGGCCAAACAATGGCACAGTCTGAGAGTCTTATACAATAATCTAAAAGAAATATTAAAGGCCTAGTGTCTTTCCCCTAATTTTTCTGTATCTTTTGAACTCAATTTTGGAAGGGAGAAGCAGTTTATATAGCTAAAAATCCCACCGCTTGGCGGGCCAGTAATAGAAAAGATCCCGTATCTTGAACAATGATTCCTGCAACAATGATTCCCTTTAGCCGTTGTAACAAAAAAAAATTCGAGCCATGAATGTAGTCGCTCCCCAACCAGATGCACCCCCTGCTAATGATGGTAGTGGTCCCAGAAAAACCCTGTGTAGACAAGTGTCATTCAATCATGCAGTCGGTTAAGACACGTGATAGCTTGATGGGGCACATAATTTGCTCTTGCCTTCCCTTCGATAAAGTCCCTACGAAAGAGACATGTGGCAATAGGTCAGTGCATGCTCGTTGATTCCTCCTCCTTTTGCTGAAAGATTGCGTAGTGAAGACACATGGAGGCATTCTTTACTATCGACGTCGACTGTGGGGTCTGTTAGAAAGTGTACGTGGATGAAAACTACGTGGCATGCAGACGGGGCCCGATTGAAAAGTGATGGAAAGTAGCCATGAAGAGCCCATGACGTCGACACGTGGAAGCATGGTGGGAGCCAATAGGAGAGTGAACGAAGGACCTTTTACGAGGAGCACTTGGCGGACATGTGGTAGTAGTAGATGAAATTCAAAAAGATGAGGTACATGCCGGTACTTAGCAAAAGATAAAAACCACCCAGAGGGAGCTCAAGGAATTTGACATTCACACATCCATAAGATATCCTCTAAAATCCAATTAATTCATTTAGTTTGTCCATCAGACTCAAGATGATATGCAGTACTGAAGCTTAAATTAGTACCAAGTTTAAAGAAAAGAGATTTCAAAAAAGATGATGTAAATCTAGGGTCTCAATCAAAAATAATGTTCTTTGGAAGACCATATAATCTAATGATCTCTTTGATAAAAATGTGGGAAAAATCTGAAGCAGAAGATTTAATCTTGATGGGTAGGAAATGCAATATTTTTCTTAATCCATGTACTACTACGAAGATAAAATCATGACCTTTTTGAGTTCGAGGTGATCCAGTGATAAGATCCATACTAATTGATTCCCATTTCTAATTTGGGATTGATAAGGGTTGTAAGAGATCAAGAGGTTTAAATTGTTTCGCTTTTACCTTTTGACAAGTTAAACATTATTGGACATAGGTACAAATCTTAGTCTTCATTTGAGGCTAAAAGTAGTTTCTCTTGATTGAGAGATATGTTTTCTTTAATCTAAGGTGTCCAACTATAGGTATATCATGAGAATCTTACGATGTCTATGATTTAAGGTTAGGTATATTGGGAATACATAATATTCCTTTGTAGTAAAGGAGACCATTTCTAGTTAGAAAATAATGTTATAGTCGATCTTTCATATGGACAATAGAGGATTGATTTTGTAGACCTTCATAAATTGGTTGGAAGTAATTTCATCAATGGGTAACTTAGACTTTATGTCTTGTTCAAATTGGCCTCTCTCTAAGGTCAAGGCATTAGCACATAATTATTTGACTTAAAGCATCTGCCACTTTGTTTTCTTTTCCAGGAACATGTTGGATGGTGAAATCATATTCATTTAAGAGTTTCATCCATCTTCGTTGTCTCATGTTAAGTTGAGGTTGAGTAAATATGTGAACTGTAGACCACGATGGTTAGTTTTTAATATAAACTTGTTCCCTAATAAATAATGGTGCTAAAATTTTAAAGCATGAATATGATAATTTATTTTAGTGGATAACAAATTCCTTGATTCATAACAAACTACTTGGTTATCTTGCATCAAAACACCACCAATATCTATACCACAAGCAGATTGATAGTCATAAAAAAAGGCTTACTAAAGTTTGGAATACAAAGCATAGGTGTCAATTTTAGTAAATTTTTTAATGTTTTGAAAGTTTTATCACATTATAGGGTCCAATTATAATTGTGTTATTTCTTATTTAGATTAGTCAAAGGTGCAACTATTTTAGAATAGTTCTTAAAAAAGCGACAATAAAACCCAAAAAATCCTAGATTTTTTTTTGACTTTGTGAGCATCCTTTGGAATAGGCTAACCTTAATTTTAGCAAGGTTAGGTGAAATTCCCTTTTCGAAAACCACATGGCCTAGGTAAGATACTTCTAATTTGAAGAATTCACATTTGCTAAGTTTGGTATATAAGTTATGTTTTCGTAAGGTTTCTAGTACCATCTTGAGATGTTCATGCTCTTCCTCATTCTTTGAGTATATTAAGATACCATCTAAAAAATGATCACGAATACATCTAGAAATGGTCATAAGACATCACACATCAAGGTCATAAAGGTTTTAGGTGCATTGGTTAAACCAAAAGACATTACTACCAATTCATAATGGCTATATCATACTCAAAATGCAGTTTTGAATATGTCAGATTATTTAATACAGATTTGATGGTGTAGTGACGGAAAAGTATCCCTTTTCCTCACATAATTTGGGAATAATTGATAACATGAGCTAAGTGATGCCTTAATTTGGTGTTGTAATATGTTTTACATATTCACATTAAGTTTTGGGCCCTTCTCATTAAAATTTGGCTCATTTATGCCTTATTTGGTCCTATTTTGCATCCATAAGCCTAATTAAATGCATTTTTCTGAGGATAATCTTGAAACTTATCTAATGACCAATCATTATTCAATGTTTGAGGTTGTGTATTCCATATTTAATGATATGGGAATCATACACCACCTTGGGCATATGAGTCCCACCTAGGTCTTGGGACTTGATTTCAAAATTTCACATTAAACAACACTTCTTGGAATCTATGCCCCGAGTTTTAGCCATTGGGACTCATATGCCCCAGCTGGCATATGAGTCCTGCTTTAACCTATACCTATTTTAAATCAAATTCTTGGTATAATTTTATTATCCTAGATCTGATGTCGGCTTGTAGTGTTGTAATTTCAAGAAAATTGGCATAAATAAGTATAAATACAAGGTCATTTCACCTAGTTTCACCCAAGAAGTTTTATGCAAGCATTCCTATAGCAAAGTTTATGATCAAGAGTGATTACAAGAGAATTTAAGAGAAATCATCAATCATTTGGAGCAGCATTTAAGATTCAAGCATCATGTGTGTGGTTTTGAGCTAATGTTGTGATGTATTGTTCAAGATCAATTCAAGTATTCAAAGGCATTATCTTTCATCAAGAATCATGATCAAAATCTACATCCATTGATGCCACTTCATTCTTGTTTGAAGATCTACAAGGTTTTAAACAAGGTTCTATTGTTTCATCTTATGTTTCATGTTTCATTTCATTCATGCTTCATTTCTCATTAAGGATTGATTACCAAAACGGGGTTTGACCAAGGAAAACCCCCATTCCCTAACAAAATGACATTTTCCTCTCTTGTTGAGGGTCAAAGCAACACAACAACATTAAATAGAATATTACTATTCTATTTCTCTTGAAAAAGAAAGAAAACACATGGTAATCTAACTCCCAAGGTCTTGGTAATTGGTTCTCAATTATGCTGATGTCACTCAATGGTCAATATAACTGTAATGTGCAAGGGGCCTTTGCTCGTAATAAGGAACAAAAATGCATGCAGTTGACTATTCTATGTTTGGGTATTTAAATAAAAGAAAAAAAGATAGATCTGAGTTTTAAGACCAGAAGAATATGAATAAAATTTCTTACATATCCAGACATGTATATCAATAATGATTGTCTATTCCACCTAACCACAACCATAGCAAGATGCAATCCACATAATAAACTATGTTACTGCATACATCCATAGTGCTAATTCAATACCATCAACATTTACTAAACTTACTTCAAACAAATCACTCACTCATCATTAAACATAAATCAAATGAACATAATAACAACTTCACTCACAGATAACCCAATGATATAATCTTGAATCCAGTTTCTTCTATTGACTTTCATCAAATAAGAAACACTTAAGCATAGCAAAATCACTGGCGTATGGATTGATTATGTATCATTAACCTTATCAAAATAGGTCCAAACTTTAAACAATAACATGAAAATTTATGTAAACTATAAAATAACCAAGTTCAACTGATATTTCTAGAGTATCTCTGCTAAAACATCAAAATCCTAGATCTAATCACTATTTTCTATCATCAGGTGGCTGATCTTTCTTCAATTAGCCAACCTTTACAAAATGGAAACAAATAATACATATAGGTCAAGTATGCACGAATTCCTCCCAATTTGGAATCTAGATCCACAAGTCAAGGAATCGGAACTGAA
This sequence comes from Sequoia sempervirens, assembly GCA_007258455.2. Taxonomy (NCBI): domain Eukaryota; kingdom Viridiplantae; phylum Streptophyta; class Pinopsida; order Cupressales; family Cupressaceae; genus Sequoia; species Sequoia sempervirens. The sequence continues at coordinate 103,915 of VDFB02179456.1, forward strand.
TGAAGAACTGAACTATTTAACTTTGAGTTAGAAGACTGGAGCAAAATGTTGCACACATTCTAACATTCAAAACAGAAGGTGGAACTGAAAAAGAGAACTGGAGTCGAATCCACATCAAAGCCCTACAAAAGAGGAGAAAATGAGACTTTGTGTCCAGTCAAGAGAAGGTGATATTCTTCCAACTTATCCCTGCATTGCATGCTCAAGGAAATGTTCATCATAGCTGTCAAACACTTGCTGAAGAGTACCCAAATCAAGCCCATCTAACCAATCATCTTCAAATCTAATCCTCCCTAATTCGACTGAAACCAACTCTTGTACCTCCTTCAACTTAATCAATTCTCTTTTAACGTCCTTTGCTTCTTCCTTGACATCCATAAACCGATCTAATAATAGATCTTCCCCATCATCTCCTTTTTGCATTATGTCTTCAAATCTATCCCTCCATCTCTCCCTCATCTTATCTAAAGAAAGGCCTTCTTCAATTGAGGTATCTAGATTGATTAGAATGGCTTCAATTGCCTCCCATTCATCAATCTGTTGGTTCAAATCCTTACTTATTTCTTGAACTTCATCTTGATGCACATGAATAGCCTTGGATTTATACCTTATTATACTCATAGTTTTCTCAACAAAATCTGCACTATCCTCCTCAAGAATTGAATGTTCAAACAAAGTTGACTTAGGTACTTTATCAATGTCCTCAATCCTTTTAACATATTCCTTATACTCCTTATCTTGCTTATCTAGATCTTTGGTACATTGATCTAGATCCCCTGCCAACTCAAGAGCTGCCTTGTGAATCTTAAAACCATCAACAAGAACATTATCAAATTCTTGATTGAGCTTATCCAACCATTTCTATAGCATTCCCACTTTGCTCTTCATTTGAACCAAATCATCTGCCTCCTTCTTTGTTAATAGGATTGGTGATTTAGGGGCAACAACATGTTGAGAGATTGGAGTTGAAACCTCCTTCAGAAACCTATGCAATTGATCTAATTGAGCCTTAAGCTCATCCTTCTTTTTCTTATCCTTGATCATTCAGGACTTGGTAGAGGAAGCCACAATATCTATTAAGTTCATTTTTTGATTTCTTGTAGGTCTTCTGAAATTAACCGTGCCCAATTGATAATCAACCATTTGCATATCCTCTTGGTTCTTATCCACTATGGGTATTGCACACTCAACAATGGTCTCTCCTACGTCAGTAAGCTTGGTGGAGTGGAGAACCCTGGCCTTCTTCTTGGCTCTTTCCTTCTCAATCTCTTTCATCATTTCATCCTAGTTCAACAGTTGTGGTTGAACTATTTGCTTCCTCTCTAAGTCAAACTTTAACTAGGTAGGAGCAATAGGAGTAGCAACTACTTGAGCTGAAGAAGAAGTAGTAGTAGTGGAAGAAATTTTTTGTAATACTATATTTTGAGGCAGGGAGTCAACCTCCTACAAATTTTACTACTCGCTTTCTTCCCTCTCCTATGTTAGCTTCTCGGCCTCTTCCTTATCTTTTTGCTCCTGCAATTTCTTGGCCTCTAACTCTTGCTTCAAACGTTCTTCTTCTAATTTTCTCTCCTCAAACACTTTGTCTCTTTGCTTCTTTAGCTCCTTAACATAATCTGATGCCTCTTTCATCTTCTTCTCATGTAGAGCAATCTCAGTAGCCTCTTTCTCCCTTTTCAATTGTTCTTGTCCTTCCATTTTCCTATGAGCTGTTGATGGCGGTTTTGGCACCACAACAATGCAAACAAATATATTGCTATTTTGTTTCTCCTGAAAGAGAAAGGAAACACATGGATGCCTTAGCTCCTAAGGTCTTTGTAGTTGGGTCTCAACTGTACTGATGTTACTCAATGGTCAATGCAACAGTAATATTCAAGGGGCCTGCTGGTGTTAAGCTTCAGGATTGTTCTAAGATCAAGCATGAAATGAAACCTACTTTAACTGGGGTTTTAAAGAAACAACAAAAGATAGATTAGGGTTTTGAAATAGAAAAGAACAACAGTTCATCCAATATTAACCAAACTTGTTAACTTCAAGGAATTTGTAAACCAAAACTGTAGAACAAGATAAGCTTGTGATTGACACACAACCTCTTTCATTCACAGTGCTAATTCGTATAACAAATTCTTAATTATTATTCAAATAAACCACAAAATAACATCTCATCCCGTGAAGACTTCACAAATCAAATGATCAATTAAGACAAATATCATTCAGGAACACAACATGAAGTAGATTAAACTCTGATTGCTTCTACTGTTATTAAAATAGATAAACAATGTTTACAAAGCTGGCACAATCACCAGTGTACAGAGAATCTGTGGCTCCGAATTGTTTCCAACTACACTAAGACAACTTAGAAAATACATTACAATCTATACTGAAATCTAACTGCTAACCAAGAAGACAAAGAAGCTCTCATTACTGAGAATCAAGATGCAACTCAATCTCCTTTCGTTAACTCACTAACTCCTAACCGTTCTAATTCTAAAAGCTGTTGATCTAAAAGTTATTTTAATCTAGAAGTTCTAATCCTAAAATTTCCAACCATAAAAACTCTCTAACCTCTTCAAAGAGGCAAGAATGCCTTATATATAGAATGCATCAAAATAATGGGATGTCCCCCCGCATTAGGGTTTACAAAATATCTGCTTCCAGGAGAGTTGGCTCTCAGATCTTTTGAAGAAAGTCGGTTGTGCATTCAATGTGAAAGCCTTGTTGTCCATGCTCACAAAGGATTTCTATCCTTAGGAGAAGTTCTTTTGAGCTTTTTGTAGCTGCCGCATTTACTCCTCTATCTCTGTGTCCATCTTTGAACTCCATCGGGGTCACCTTGAATGCTTCAGAATATCACCATTAATACTAATCTGCCTTTGCCAGTGGTCGCCACAACTGTCCCTGTGAGTCATGGTTTCTTCATTCTTCTTGGCCTCCTTTATGTTTTGGACCTTTCTATCCGTTGACCACTTCTGGAAGCACCATCGGGCCTCCCTGTAGATCTTTGCGTTATCACTCGAGCTGATCCATTGTCATCTGTTCCCAAAAGGAATCCTTCTTGCTTGCATTCTATTAGTCTCTTACATAGGGGCAGTCAATTGGTCAAAGGGACCGATGAGTCAGTCCTTTGGCTCCCTCGCTGGACGATCACAGGCCACGTAGGATTCTTTGGCGGTCAAAAGCAGTTCACCTGGCTGTCGCATGTCGTTGAGACACCATCAGTGTCTCCCCGATGCAACTTCATCCATCGGGCAGCTATCAGCAAGACACGAGACAGTCAGTGAGACGTCTT
>VDFB02179457.1:0-69507 GCA_007258455.2 Sequoia sempervirens
GTATTACAAAATGGGAATGCACTTGCATTCAAGCTCACTACCTAGAGCTCACTGCGCAAAAGATGGGGGCTCACTGCCCTTACAGTAGTTTGGAATTGATCCAAAAGAAAATGAAATGAATAGATAGCATCTACCAATGCTTGATTGTAGTTACGGTTTAGCTCTGATGTCTAACTTTTTGTCCTAAAGACTGATATTGAACATTTTCTTTGTTCTGCTCAAGTTTGCACACAAAATCTTTATGCGCAAGTGAAACTATGCATGATATCACTCAAATACACCTTAGACTTTCGCAACATACACACACACAACTTCTTCATACATCCAAATGATGTGACTGATCATCTAAATATATCCACTCACCAGGAATTAATTGCCATAGGTTGGCTCAACAAAACTTAATAATATTTGCAACTTTTCGGATGAAAACATAAATAATTTTGATGTGTATCCAAACAAGTTAGCTACACAATAGATAGGATCAATAATTAAACATATGAACTTGAAGATAATTAAAATAATTTCAATTTATACATCTGCTACACACCATTTACACTAAGTCAGCTCTATCAAGAAAATAGACAAAAAATGTCCTACCGGACCTTCAAAACCACATGGCCACAAAAGAAACATTAGGAGATTCAATGATAAGATGCTCCATGTGCTTAACAGAAAAATTTAGTGATCCGTAGCACAAAATGATGATCTAGTGAAACTATCAGACCGAATACCATGTTCCATGAGTACTTTGTCGGTAACACACAATTTTTTGTTTTATCTACCAGATGATTGAATGCATAACTATGGATCAAAACGATGATTTTAGTTAACATCAATTACAACACTAGAAGCCAAAAACCATGTCCATTTAAACCATATGCCAACAATTTCTATGTGGCGAGTGGGCTTCTGAACGTCGAGCTTCCTCTAGTCGGCGTTCTTCCTCTGAATGGCAGGCTTACTATGGATGATGTGGGGTGGATTAGTGTGGGTGGGGGCCCTTCCTCTCCTCTTGTCGCATCCTCTGGTGTTGCATGGGATTGTGTGGTCGGCAGCCCAGTTCCTCCTACTTCTATTGATGGAAAACAAAAATATTTTTTTGATGTTGCATGTGCCCAGATTCCTCCTGCTCAAGCCAGGGTTCAGCCTTTTCCCTATGCCCATGCCTCCCCTATTATGGTTTGTGGGCCAAAGGTTGTTGAGAATGAGGATTTCTATGTGTGTCAAGGTGTGGTTTGTAGGTTTAATGGCTTGTGGCCCTCCCTTCCTGATCTCCATGAGTGGGTTTCCATTTCTTGGAATCCTATTATTTTTGGGCAGATTGACTTGTATCCTAGTGCTAGAGGTTTTTTCTTTGTAAGCTTTACTTCCTCTAAGGATCATTACTGAGTGCTAGATAGGGTGTAGATGTGGGGTGTTCATTTGTTGTTCATTCAGCCTTGGTCTCGCTCGTTCAATCCGCTTATGAAGCCTCTAAATATCATACTAGTTTGGGTGTGACTTTTGAATCTCCCTCTCTAGTTTTGGGAGGATTCTTGTTTTGAAGCTATTGGCAATGCCATTGGAAGCTTTTTGAAGGTGGATTCTATGTCTCGAGATCTTGGGCATACTATAGTAGCTCGTATTTTAATCGAATTGGACATCTCCAAACCTCTCCATGGTGATGTGGTCTTGATGGTGGAGAAAATACCTTGGAAGCAGCTTTTGGACTATGAGGGGCTCCCTTTTTCAGTGCATGCATTGTTCCTCTATTGGTCATTTGGCCTCTAGTTGCCCTCTTGCTTTCCGTAAAGGCACTGCTTCCTGGTGGAAGGATTCTCTCTCAAACCATCTCACGGTGGGCTCTCCCTCTTTAGATGTTCCCTCTAAGAAGGACTCTTCCTTGGTGGTTGTGGATCCCTAGGGTCCTCCTCTAGCTATCCCTTCTGTGGAACCATTGCCCTGATCTATTGTACCATTGCCCCAATCTATTGTCGTTGAACTGAGTCTTCTTGTCCCTCGTTGAACACTTTTGTTGATCTTTTGAATTCTCTTGATTCCTCTTCTGTGTTGTTGACTCCGCTGTGTGGAGGCTCTTTGTCCATGGTGGTTGTGGATGAACTGCTCATCTCACCTCGCTCAGTTGATGGTTTTGAGCCTTCCTAGTCTATTGTGTAGAAAAAAAAGGGGACTCCCCAAACCATTGCCTCGGGTTTTGGGATTCAAATCTACTCCCTCATATTCTAAGGTTGTCTACTCCCTTTTGACATGTTGTATGTCGATTGTTCGTGTTCTAGTATTTTTTTGTGTGTGGCCTATTTTGGCCTATTCTATTGAGCCCTTGTGGCTCCTATTTGTAAGGGATCACCTCCCTCCTTTTTTCTTCTCTTTCTAGTTCATGTCATGTTTTGAACTAGCTCATTTTTGGCCCTGAGGGCTCTTTGTGTAAAGGGTACAACACCTTGTAAATGTTGCTTACTTTTTCAAAAACATATCTATTTCTAAAACTTACAAAATTTGACCATGACAAAGTCTAAATATAATTTCCCATTTATTTTTTGTAGTGGTTTCTTAAGCATTTGCATTGCCTTCAAATTCAAAGCAACTAGTTTCTTCAATGTTCTTTGTTGGTATTTCTCATTCCATATGCCATTGGTTATATTTGAAACCCTCCCACTTTACAACTATGGATTCCCTATTGTTCTTAATACCTCTTTCAATGTTTTCAAATTGTTTATAGAGTAAGAATTCAAAAGTATAGAAATATATATTTTTATCTAAATGATATGTAGGAATGGAATGGAATATGAGAAACACTCTTACAATAGTTGCATTTTTCCTTGCATTCCATTTTCTTTCTCCTTTTATTTTATGATTATATACCCATAATTTTGTTGCATCAATCAATGATAGCTTCTATATTGAAAGCATATTTTTATGCATCAATAAAAGCTATTGTTTGTTCTTCATTGTCATCTTCTTCATTTACCACTACATGTTTGAAGACCTCATCTAATACATTTAGGTTGACAAATATTCTACTTCTCTCTACCAATGAAGGTTTTAAAAGAATGGGACCTTTTTCCTGGGCTTCAATATCTCTTTCTATTATTCTTTCTATGGGGATCTTTTATAAGCTTTTACAACTAAATTATTTAGGTCTTCAATATTTGTAAGAAATACTAACATCTAGTGCTATGTTTCAAAGCTCTTTTATGATTTTCTTAAATACTTTTCAATATATTTGATTACAGTGTGTTTTGAAAAATAAGTTTCCAATCAATATTTTCTCTCCATATTTAAAATATGTATTGATTGTGTGGGTTAATTTTATCATCATTTCGTAATGGTGCAATTATTTACACTATTTTGTATATCTCCATATACTTTTGATCCTTCCAAATCTAATGGCCATGGAGAATTATACCTTATTTTCATTTGAGTAACAAAATCATGATAAATTTAGTATTTTAGTGTAACATCAGAAATTGTCATCCTTGACAATTTCACACTATGTTTTAATCCCCCTATATTATTAATCTTAATTGACCCCATAATTTCCTAATTATGCATTCCAAGGACTATTTTTATCATTTTCTATCAAATTCCAAGAATATAAAAAATGCATTTATTTAATGCCTTACCCCTTGCACCTAAATTCACAAACAATAGGACCATGACTGGGATTCCCTTAGGTGGATCTATCCCCCTATTTTTCAAATCTCAAAATTTCAATATTTTAGTGTTGGAATTTTAACATTTTAAATTCAAGTTGTAAATGTTGGCTATCTAGATCCACTTCTTGATAAATTAGCATAACTACATATAAATACCTAGTTATTGCATCATTTGAAAGGGATCTAACAACAAGTGAGAATTAAGAGCTTTATCAAGCAATTCAAGAGTAGCATTTTAATGATTTATTGTATCAATTCAAGATCCAAGCATCATGTCAAATTCTATGTGAGTTTATTTGTTTTCATTTTATCATTTTTTTTTTAAGGCTAACCCTTGTTGTATGTCTTAAAGAAAATCAAGCAATCAAGCGACAAATATCCAAGATATTAAGGTGATGTGCATGAATTCAGTCCTTCAAGGAACCCATTGAAGGATGGTGAGTTGTAGCACTTTGTGGATTCATCATTCCTTCCTATCATATATCATTTTATCATTGACATTGTCATCCTAGAAGTGGAAAAAATAACACAGGGTTTGACCAAGGTAAGCCCCTAAATGGCATAATATTTATTGTCTCTTTGAATGTGTAAGTTTCAAGTTTGGAGAGAATGTAAGGATGGTTCTTGTAAAATTTAATGGTCAAAATGTTGCTCTAGTGTTTTTGAAAATTGAAATTCCTCAATTATAGTGTATTACGGTATGAAAATCATAATTTAGGGTTTCCTAAAACCCTCCCTTGTAAAAAACCCTAGCATCCTTATGTTTCATAGTTGACATGATGAACTTTTTCACCTGATCACTTAAGTTACAACTTAAGGATGTCACCATTGTATGTTTTTGGTCCCCTTCTGTATTAGGAAGTTAATCCACAAGACCTTATTGAAATATTTATTTTCCCTCATAAAGTATTTTGTCCCTAGGGCACCTTGGGCGTGTGTCATCATATTGCATTATCTCTTTAGTTTTTGAATGCTTTGGTTTTGTCATTTTCTAGCCCCACAAACTCTTGAAAAGGTGGCATTCATTCAAATATGTGAAAGTTCTTATCATGCAGGCTAAAGCCTTCAAAAAGCCTTGGTGGGTCCAACCTTTTGTTTCTACAAAGTTGTGATATCATGACACATGTCATGATTACAATGCTTCTTAGAGAGTTCTACTATCGAGGAGGCTATTTTTTTTTCCCAAATTATCCCCTTGCAAGTTCATGAAATGGTGACACCTATCCATGTAGTGATAAAAGGAATTTTTCATAGTTTCACAAAGGTGACTTCAAACTTGTGCTATCACCATTGATCTTGAGATCAATGGCCCATATTCAAACTTGGTAAACATCTCTTATTAGTCATTATTTGAAGCATGTGAAGAATTAATGGTGGATGGGATTGCTACATGTCGAATTCATGAAGACTAGAATAAAATACTTGCTCAAATTAATTTGAATCGCAATTTTTTAAGTGATCAAATGAAGTGTTGTGAATTTCCAGAGCGAATGAGGATTTTATGTTGTGAAATTTTATTTTTCAAGATATACAAAGCAATTAAGTTTACCTTGAACCACAATATTGTGATTTCTAGGGAAATTCTAAGTAAGGGTTATAGAAGTCAATTTAGTATATAAGGAAATTGGGTTATAGAGGGTATACACTATCAAATTTTCTATAGAATTATTTCTTGCGAAGAAATGTGTAGGCCCTAGCTACTTTTACACAAAACCCTAGTTTTTGTTTATATAGACCATTCATTCAAGATGGAAAAAGTTTCAAAGGATAAGAAAAGGACTTTGGATGAAGAAATAATTGTGTAACTTCAAGGGTCATTCAAAAGACCAAGGGTTGTTATGGGGTTGAGGGTTTTAGAAGATAAACTCTCTTATAGAAATCGAGGTTATAGGGACCCCATTCTCACAAATAAGAGGTATGCACTCCTCAAGCATGCCTACAAAAATTCCTATGTGGATAGGTCAGTTAGCAACATTTGGAACCTAGGTTTATGAAAACTAGTGCTTACCAATGTTTTTGTAAATGTTGAATTGATAGGGAAATTTCCATGGCATACAATCCAAACACAAGGTCATTATTTACAACGGTAGAGTTTGTTGTCATTGGATAGGGACCAAATCTATAATTTTTTTGATATGAATCCCAACACACAACTACCAATTGACCTGGGCACCCTTAAAAGGGAATATGAGGAACAGGGATAGTTATAAAGTAAGGTGGTTCCCTTTTCAAGCCTAGAGGACCAAGAGGAGAGTTGTAGAGGTTTGGAAAGGGTGACCTATGACCCTTCGCCTATGACATATTTGAGGATTACATTCACAAGACATACTTCTTGCTTCAAGTGATAGGAATGGACAATAAGATCCAAATCCCTATTATTTTGATGGGGTTGGCAGTGGACATCTAGATTAAGGATGTAAATAAACCCTATGACTTTGCAGGGTATGTTACAGAATAGTTGCATAAGTCTCTTTTCTCCATCAAGAATGACCCAAATGGTCCCATTCATTTCACGTATTACTCCCTCCTTATGCATCTAATTTTGTACAAAGGAGTGCAAGTATGGCCACCACAACTAGAAGTCAGGCTAATGGGGGAGAAGAAATTTTTTTTGTTGGTTCAAGAGTCACTACAGCAGAACAGGAAAATAGCGCCTAAAATGGCATCAGATTTCAGTGTATTTCAACTCATGAATTGGGCGAGCTGGCTGGTGCCAAACTCGACACAAACAGGCATGATCGTCTTGGCGCCGAATTTCATGCCAAATTTGGTGTCAGACTTAACGTCGGAATCAGCGTTGAAAAATCACAGCGCCCCCGTTAGCACCTAAAATAGTGCTAAGAAATAGCGCTGAAAATAGCACCTCTGTTTACACCTAAAATAGCGTCAGGAAATAGTGTCAAAAATAGCACCTAAATTAGCACCCAATTAGGCTTCCAGTTTTGCTTCCCCTTTTGCTTCCAGTTTTGCTTCCAAGTTTGCTTCCACATTTGCTTATGGTTTTTCTTCCAAGATTGCTTCTAATTTTGCTTCCATTGTTGCTTCCTTTTTTACATCTAAAAATGCTTCTTGTTTTTCTTCATTTTTTGCTTCTAAAAATGCTTCTTGTTTTGCTTCCTTTTTTTCTTCTAAAAATGCTTCTTGTTTTGCTTCCTTTTTTGCTTTTAAAAATGCTTCTTGTTTTGCTTCCTTTTTTGCTTCTAAAACTGCTTCTTGTTTTGCTTCCTTTTTTGCTTCTAAAAATGCTTCCTTTTTTGCTTCTAATCTTGTTTTGCTTCCTTTTTTCCTTCTAAAAATGATTCTTGCTTTGCTTCCTTTTATTAATTTAATATGTTTTATTTCAATTTAATTAGTTAAATATATCGTTCCTCTTAAATAACTCATATGATTATAGACTAAGTAATTTAATTATTTAACTCATGATTAAATAACAAGACAATTACCCACGAAATAGACTAAGTAATTTAATTATTTAACTCATATGATTAAATAACAAGACAATTACCCACGAAATTTTTGTATTGCTTGTAAAGATAAAAAAGTACATCTATTGTTCAGTGTCATTACCCACCAAAATTCCATAGCAAACAACAAAAACCAGAGGCACCTTAACATGCAGAGTAAAACATTAAATAAACCCCGTAACTGTTTACCAGTAAAATCCTTACAAAAAATAACCACCATTAATAGTGTTCAGAGTTACACACTTTAATACAGCAAAATCAGACACAGACAAACACAACCATTCTTAACGAGCTCCACTCGGACCCAACAGACACTTGGCTATCTCCTTCAGAGGCTTCTTCTTCCGCCGCTTCCCTGACTTCTTCTTATGGCGCTTTCCATCCCAAACGTGCGTCCTCACAGCAACGAGCTTTGTATTTTCCTTTGAGCCAATGAATAAAGGGTTTGAGCCCCAGTCTCCCATAGAGATCCTCAATTTCATCTTCTACCAGTCCATCAGAATAATCTAAACCTACACCTAGAATTGCCCATTTGAGAATGGACTCCATGCCTACCAGAAAATCTTCATGCACAATTTTCTGCATCACTATCCTCACCATTTCCTTTGGTTCACCTAAATCCAAGCCCCATGCCAAAATTAAGGAGTAAGCGTCCATGTTGGTTCGGTATTTGTGTGTTAGATAGCCGAGATCCCTGCCACAAATCATTTTTGCACACTGCACTAGTCGCTCATCATGAACAAGGAAAAGGCCCTGCAGTCATTTTCCAGATGCCTCTCCATAAAACGGGTTCAAAGATCTTCATGACCGGAAGGTGAAATTGGCTTCCATTTCTCCTAAGCACCACCACCACCAAAGTTTGTTGCAGAGTTTTTCTCGACCCTTTCCAAATGAAATTAACACATCTTAATTGAGGGCTTGCATTTAACACCATCTTGGATTGCCCACACTTTCTATTAATGAAGTACTACTTCACCACCGCCCACCACCCCTTTCTTCACTTGTCATGTCAAACCTACTTCACTTGCTTTGCCACCTTGTTCATTTAAGGCGTAGTCCACTAATTTAATACCTCTAAAATCCTTCAACCTAAATTCCCCTATTTCACCAAAATTTAAAGCCCATTTAGATAAGACAATATCCACTTCCACATTACCACCTATTTTAATGTGGCTCACCCCAAACTTTCAATTACGTTCTAGAGGTTCCTTTCATCACCACTTGAACTATTATTGTAACATGATCATCATCTATAATTAAAATAAGTGAGTCAAGTATCTATAATTTAATTGAATTTGACAACATCCATCTTGAGCAGTAAATTAAAATCATCATACGTAATAAATATCCATCCAAAAATCATCGACTACTTTTAACATATATAAATTGACAAGTCAATACTGATAAGATCATCATCATATATAACTAAAACAAGTGAAATTCAAATATTCCATTACATCAAAAACATGTCAAAATGATACGTCCAACAGTCGACATAAGTGAAAATGATACATGTACAAATGATATAAATAAAATTGATAAATTATGTAACTCAAACTGATACAAGTCAAGATGATACATGTCCAATGATATAGTAAAAAATTGAAAATGATACATGTCAATATGATACAACTCAATAATATAGTATTGTAGGCCGTGAAAATGATGCATAAGATAGTAACCATGAAAAGAGTCATCATAATGATATATCAACAATGATCCATGGTGCAGTCTATATGATCATGAATGTCACTGGTTACTATCACCAACTGTCTCATTGTCATCATCACAATCGTAATCATCATCATCATTATCATCATCGTCATCATCATCATCATCATCATTGTCATCGGCCTCGGTGTCTTCTGCATCTACGTCATCATCATCCTCTACCATGTGATATGTACAGGAAGAACCAATATTTTGTGGATCTATATCATGTTCAGGATCATCTTGATCTTTGGGAAGACCCGTGTTCTACAAAAGAAAAACATCTAGAATGCAAAGTAATTATTTATTTCATGCAATAATTTATTTTTCTGTTATAAATCTAATATTACAGCATATGAGACGAAACCATAATCATATTACATCATATCAAAGTGCACATACCATAATAAAATTTCAAATTCCCTAGCTAATACTTGAAACCTTGAGAGAGTATGACTTGGGAAAAAGGAATTTGATATGGCTATTATTTTCAAAGACTTCAAGCGGGATGTACTCTACATTGATGCCATTCCTCAATCTTCGCTTGATGGCATCAAGGGATGGTTGAACTCCATGGATATAAAGTATTATGAAAGCAGAATGAACTTCAACTGGCAACCAATTTTGAAGAGTATTACTAATGATCCAGATAAATTTTCTGAAGATGGTGGTTGGGAATTTTTGAATATGGAAGCTAGTGATTTTGATTCTAATAATTCAGAAGAGTGAGATCAAGGTTATGAACCCTTTGATGTAGAGGAGGAATTAGAATCATATTTCATGTAGCCACCATCAAGAGTGTTACAAGCCAACAAGATGAAGGGAATTCTTATATAACAATAATATTCAATGTTGCAGGTATCGGCTTTAATGCCAACTACAATGGCAACATTGAAATTCCCTAGCAGTATTTATGTTAAGGAAATTTCCTTTAGATGCAAGGATTGAAAGCACATCAACCATGTGGTACAAATCCTAGAGATGATCTATAGCAATGAAAGAGTCTAAAAAGGTAGAGAGCTACATTGGTGACTCAGGAGAAACTTCAGGTTTCAAAAACAAAGCCAATTAGGCTGGCAGACATGTGGATCAGGCCAGCATTTGGTGGAAGAGGAAGAAAGATGACTGGAACTCTAGAGGCCCACCATACTGGATTTTGGTATTCAACCATGAGAGAAAAAGAGAGAGCTGATATCATGTATCAAAACATTAAGCATGCATTCTTCCAGCCAGCAGAGGATATGATTACTTTGCTTCATTTTCATTTGCATAACCATATCATGGCATGGGAACCAAGAAGACCAAGGATGTACAATTTTATGTGGAGGTAATGGATGTGGTCCAAACTTTAGGAGGGGAAAGAAGGTCAATGTATGATCCTGATGAATTTGAGGAAGAATAGTAAGAGAGGGATAGGAAAAATAAAATCAATACAGAGTTTCAAGGATTTGTCAAAGTGAGTAAGAGAGCTTATACGGGAGCAGCCTCATCTAAAATATTTTGAACTAGAGTTTTATATACCAATTAGAGAGCTTTGTTTTCATGGAGTTACTTTCAAATCCTCTACTTTTATTGTTCCTATGGTAAACCATTTGGTAGAGTTGGTGGAATTACCTTTCTTAGTAATCGCTATTAGTGAGATTGAGATTGTTAACCTTGAGAGAGTAGGACTTGGGAAAAAGGCATTTGATATGGCTATTGTTTTCAAAGACTTCAAGTGGGATGTACTCCACATTGACACCATTCCTCAATCTTCACTTGATGGAATCAAGGGATGGTTGAACTCCATGGATATAAAGTATTATGAAAGCATAATGAACTTGAACTAGTGGCCAATTTTGAAGAGTATTACTGATGATCAAGATAAAAAATTTGAAGATGGTGGTTGGAAATTTTTGAATATGGAAGCTAGTGATTTTGATTTTGATAATTCAAAAGAGTGAGAACAAGGTTATGAACCCTCTGATGTAGAGGAGGAATCAGAATCATATTTCATCTAGCCACCATCAAGAGTGTTACAAGCCAACAAGTTGGAGGGAAATCTTATATAAGGATAATATTTAATGTTGCAGGTATCGGCTTTAATTCCAACTACAATGGCAACATTGAAATTCCCTAGCAGTATTTATGTTAAGGAAATTTCCTTTCGATGCAAGGATTGAATGCACATCAACCATGTGGTACAGATTATTAAATCCCAGAGATGATCTGTAGTAATGAAAGATTTTGAAAAGGCAGAGAGAGCTACATTGGTGACTCAGGAGAAACTTCAGCTTTCAAAAACAAAGCCAATTAGGCTAGAAGACATGTGGATCATGCCAACATTTGGTGGAAAAGGAAGAAAGATGACTAGAACTCTAGAGGCCCACCATACTAGATTTCGGTATTCAACCATGAGAGTAGAAGAGAGAGCTGATATCATGTATCAAAACATTAAGCATGCATTCTTCCAACTAGTAGAGAAGGAGATGATTACTTTTCTTCATTTTCATTTGCATAACCATATCATGGCGTGGGAACCAAGAAGACCAAGGATGTCTAGTTTTATGTGGAGGTAATGGATATGGTCCAAACTTTAGGAGGGGAAAGAAGGTCAATGTATGATCCTGATGAAATTGAGGAAGAACAGCAAGAGAGGGACAGGAAAAATAAAATCAATATAGAGTTTCAAGGATTTGTCAAAGAGAGTAAGAGAGCTTATATGGGAGCATCCTCATCTAAAATATTTTGAACTAGAGTTTGATATACCATTTAGAGAGCTTGGTTTTCATGGAGTTCCTTTCAAAGCCTTTTCTTTTATCGTTCCTACGGTAAACTGTTTGGTAGAGTTGTTGGAATTACCTTTCCTAGTAATCACTATTAGTGAGATTGAGATTGTTAACCTTGAGAGAGTAGGAATTGGGAAAAAGGAATTTGATATGGCTATTGTTTTCAAAGACTTCAAGCAAGATGTACTCCACATTGATGCCATTCCTCAATCTTCGCTTGATGGCATCAAGGGATGGCTGAACTCCATGGATATAAAGTATTTGAAAGTAGAATGAACTTGAACTAGTGGCCAATTTTGAAGAGTATTAATGATGATCCAGATAAATTTTTTGAAGATGGTGGTTGGGAATTTTTGAATATGGAAGCTAGTGATTCTAATTCTAAAAATTTAGAAGAGTGAGAACAAGGTTATGAACCCTCTGATGTAGAGGAGGAATCAGAATCAGATTTCATCTAGCCACCATCAAGAGTGTTGCAAGCCAACAAGATGGAGGGAATTCTTATATAAGGATAATATTCAATGTTGCAGGTACGGGATTTAGTGCCAACTACAATGGCAACATTGAAATTCCCTGGCAGTATTTATGTTATGAAGATTTCCTTTAGATGCAAGGATTGAAAGCACATCAACCATGTGGTACAAATGATTACATCCCAAAAACAATCTATAGCAATGAAAGAGTCTAAAAAGGCAGAGAGAGCTACATTGGTGACTTGAGAGAAACTTCAGCTTTCAAAAACAAAACCAATTAGGCTGGCAAACATGTGGATCAGGCCAGCATTTGGTGGAAGAGGAAGAAAGGTGACTAGAACTCTGGAGGCCCACCATACTATATTTCGGTATTCAACCATGAGAGCAGAAGAGAGAGCTGATATCATGTATCAAAACATTAAGCATGCATTCTTCTAGCCAGCGAAGAAGGAGATGATTACTTTGCTTCATTTTCATTTGCATAGCCATATCATGGCATGGGAACCAAGAAGACCAAGGATGTCTAGTTTTATGTGGAGGTAATGGATGTGGTCCAAACTTTAGGAGGGGAAAGAAGGTCAATGTATGATCCTGATGAAATTGAGGAAGAACAGTAAGAGAGGGATAGGAAAAATAAAATCAATACAGAGTTTCAAGGATTTGTCAAAGCAAGTAAGAGAGATTATATGGGAGAAACCTCATCTAAAATATTTTGAACTAGAGTTTGATATACCATTTAGAGAGATTGGTTTTCATGGAGTTCCTTTCAAAGCCTCTACATTTATTGTTCCTACGGTAAACTATTTGGTAGAGTTGGTGGAATTACCTTTCTTAGTAATTGTTGTTAGTGAGATTGAGATTGTTAAACTTGAGTAAGTAGGACTTGGGCAAAAGGAATTTGATATGGCTATTTTTTTCAAATACTTCAAGTGCGATGTACTCCGCATTGATGCCATTCCTCAATCTTCACTTGATGGCATCAAGGGATAGCTGAACTCCATGGCTATGAAGTATTATGAAAGCAGAATGAACTTGAACTAGCGACCAATTTTGAAGAATATTATTGATGATCCAGGTAAATTTTTTGAAGATGGTGGTTGGGAATTTTTTAATATGGAAGCTAGTGATTCTGATTCTGATAATTCAGAAGAGCGAGATCAAGGTTATAAACCCTCTGATGTAGAAGAGGAATCAGAATTAAATGAGGAAGGTTTAGAAGATGAATCTCTTGTGGATTTAGAGGAGGATGAAGAAGAAGAAGAAGAAGAAGAATATTCTAAAGAGGAGGAAGGTAAAACATGGGATGAATTAGAAGGCGAAGCCAGAAATGCATATAAGGAAAAAGGAGACGAGTCTCACAGTGAAGAGGAAAGGTGGCAATGAAAGGTAAAAGCTACAGGGAAGTCTTGGGCACCTGATATTAGAGATTCAAGAGGAATTCCTACCAAGAGGCATAAAGTCAGATGAATTGAGTTCATCTACATCCTTCTACTATTTATTCATGCACATAAACGGTCATCTTGTAATCATAATATTTGAGCTCTATTTACTCATCATATGCATCAATAAACAAGTCAACACAAGAGATGCAAATTGACATATTAACACAACAATATCCAAATAATTTATTGAAACTCAACTATTGATACCTCGTTCTCCATCCAGATTACAAAATTGTTCCACTTTTTTTTTGTAACATATTATTTTCGAATTGCTTTGGATGGCACGAAGTTTCTCAAGCCAAGCCTTCGAGGGCTTGTCCTGAAACATATACTAATTCAATTTAACTATGCACAAATAAAATTTAAATGTTGTTTAATAAATTTGATATAATCTTATGAGAAAATTCAAATACATGTGTACTCTCCTCACCGAACTTCCTCCATGCATCGGACTTCTCATATTCTTTTACAAGCTCTCTCCATACTTTCACACTTACATCCATTAGCCTTTTTTCTACCTTAGCTCAAGAGGGATTTTTTTATCTTCTTTGTTTGGTTGCACCGAAATCTCTTGTAATTTTGAGACATTCATAGCTTTATCTTCTTTATAGACCAACTTGTGCCAAGATCAATCTCCATGTCATGGATAACTGCTTTTTTTAGGTGCATGGGTATCTTTGAGAATGAAAAATGTAGATGGTCTTTGAACCATTGAAGGCATGATTTCTTCAACCTATTCACAAACATCTTCCCAACATCCGTCATTTGGATTTCCCCTGAAACCACCTCATATTCTATCTTCATATTGTAGCTACCAATGCAAGATTGATAACATGGCATGGTGGAACTTTGTGTCCCAGGAGTGGAAGTCTTTGCTCACTATTCCACATTCTTAGAGTTTATTGTCACTGATTTCTTCCTGGATCTTCTACTAGATCCAAGACTGGTTGGGGAATCAATTGATTCCCTTAGACACAATTGATTTTTTTGTAATGTTGACGTTAATAGATTTTTTTTCTATGTGTCTGACAAGTTTTGTCTAGTCCACATTAACCAATTTGTTCACTACGTCTACCCCCAATATGGAATCCAATTCCTCTTTATCTTTGCTAGTATCATGTCTATATATATCTTTATCTTTGCTAGCCTCATGTCTATATATATATATATATATATATATATATATAAATTATATTTCTTCTTTTAAATTTAGAAATAAAAAGCTTAAAAAGTAAAATTCAAAGAAACAATGGAAACATTTACAAATCTATAAATTGGCAATGAATTACCTCATTGTGGCCAGAGTTTGTTGTCAATGCTCGCTTCCCTCCATTGCTTTACATTTTGAGGCGACCTAGGGAAAATTATTTTTGTCCAGTCTATGGAGGCAAATGAAGTACACACTGTCAGGTATGAAAGTTTTGTTTTGTGGGAAAATATGTTTGTTGGGTTTACTTAGTGTTGATAACCTAGGGAAAATATGTTCGCTCTGTTTGCTTAGTGTTGATAACCTTTTCATGAAAACTCTTTCATAATGCAATCTTGCACGAATTTGTCATGGCATCGGTGACTATGGCGTGGCTGGGAAAAACCAAGTTGTTACTGCATTTATTTTCAGCAGTTGCTCAACAGTGACCGACCCAATTCCCAGATTTTCCAAGCAGTTCACTATTTCCTTGATACCCAGGTTAGGGAAAGAATACAGAGGCATCCTCACTTCATGCTATAATATTTTGTGCCAAAGCTCAAATGGGTAGGGTAAAATTTTTTGTTGGTTTCTCAAAAGTTTTACAATTTATAATGATGGGACAATTTAGAATTTGCCTGGACTGGGTAGGCCATGAACCAGTAAACAATCACGAATTTGAATGCAATACAAAGAGCAGTAAACAATCACGAATTCAAGAAAGAAAAAAAATTGTAACCTTACCTATGTTGTCTCAAACTAAATGAAATTTCTCATAAAAAATTCAACTTAAAGGCTGACAATCTGCACAAGTTATTTGAGGAGGAGAAGATCAGCAAGATAGCTAGGTTTTTGGTCAAATTTGTAACATGGAAAAGAGTTTGGAGATTCCTTAGCTTTTTGGTTCTTGATCCCTTAGGCCACTTGGTCTCATGCACGTCATTAAAATCTCTCATTCATCAGTTGCTGGTAGCACCCTGTTCTCTTCCTTTGCACGGCATTTTTCCCTTTTTTCTCATCTGATTTCTTCCTTCACGTGGGAAGTTTTTAAATTTTTGATTTTAATTCATTAGTCATGCTTTAGTCGGTGTTAGCTAACACCAAATTTAGCGCCGAATTTTGGCCATTAATGTAATATGCTTGGGATGTATAAGGCGGCATCAAGTGCACCTAATTTAGTGCCTATCATTGTTGTATAGTGACTATTTTCATTATTGTGTATATCATAGGACCTAGTGTTGGAAATAATTCCAACTCCTGTCTTGTTTTTGTGACCACCGTTGTCTCGTGGCCTCTTCCTCAGCTCGGTGTAGTAGAGCAGTTTTTATGCAAGGTGCTTCATCCTTCTCAGTGGTAGTGTGGTAGTGCGGTGACCATTGATGTCCTGCGGCTCCTTCATCAGCTTAGTGCGGTATAGCAGTTTTTACTGTAGTCCCACAAGTTGCTTTTCCCTTCTCGGTGGTAGTGCGGTGAGAGCTTCTGTGGTGGAATTTTTATTCACAGAGGAGGCCATGGAGAGAGGACATGGACGGCGTAGAAATACTAAATTGTTGAGAGGAAAGTGGGTGGAAATAAATGAGACAACAGAATCTGCAGATAAAATAGAGGTAAGAAGAGAAAGTAACCTCAACCAAAGGAGGAAGGTGTTTATGAATTCACAAATGCTACAACGTAGAGGAGATAAAGTCATTTTTTTGTCCATGAGGCCTCTGAGGTCAAACTTATTGGTTGAAAATGCACAGGAATGGTGATTAAATGTGATTCTATGATCAAGGGAAAAGTTTGAAAATTAGGATAGCCAAAACATGATATCAATATGTCAAATATATGACTAAAGTGAGGTTTTGTGTTGGATAGCATATTCGTTGAAATGATATAATTGGTGTACTAAACATTATTTACTATGTTGTGTATTACAGGGGCGAGACAAGGCCATGGAAATAGATCATGTCATATCAAATGAGGACACAACAGATGAAGTGGAACATCAGGTACTCAAATTTTGACTTCACTTAGGAAAAAATGATCTAATGGAATTTTGTGATACATCCATCTTTTTTCACAGTATTATTGCAATTTATAATGTATTATCCAATCTTGACATAAATTAATGCATGTTGTTGATAATTTTAGATGGATATTGGAGAAAATGCAGAGCCTAAGCATTCAACTAGCAAAAGAACAAGATATGTATGTGGGCGTGGACCTAAAAATGTTAAATCATGTAGACAACAGTGGGTGGAAGAGGATATGTAAATGGATACTGCAGACACAACAAATGATTGCACTGAAGAAGAGGTAGGTTAGGACTATAGTACATGGGATGAATACTTTGAGAAAATTGTTGTTTGTGGATGTTTTGTATCTCATGGAAAGAAACAATTCAAACGAAACGATTGTACAAAGACATTACATATATGATGAGCTTCCAGTCGATAGTATACCTCCTACAATCGATTCAAATCCAATAGGAATTGTGGTGAGGAATTTTCCAATTTGATATAAATAACATGTATACTTCGTTTAAACATTGTTTTATATTATTTAAATGACTAATTTTTTCTTAATGGATATTTGCAGGATAAAGTTCTTGGTTTAAAGTTTCCTGGATCACTGACTTCCAGCCTAGAGGGAAATGATCATTTATTAGATGATACATCTAACAAAAATATGTGCCAATATACCAACTCGAAAGATGAGGAATTGACGAAAACAAGTAACAGAACAAGAACCGGTGTGAAGATGCATAATTTGCTTAAAGACAAGGGGAAGGTGGACTACATACCCTATGAGAATGAATGTGATGGAGATGATGACTTGCCCCTGATTTTGAGATCAATTTACAAAGAGACATTTGATCGTCGACTATATTGCACTTGGCCTAGTGCTCAACAACTACCTAGAGTGTACGAGATGTTTCAATTTTGGGGATACAGCTACATGATACGACCCTCCAAGATTCATGGAGTGAATCTAGGCCTCTTTATTTTCCAAAATGTACATGTGGGATCCAAACATAGAAACAATTTAGAACAAACCACTAGGATATTAATGCCATATTATGGTCCATCATATTACAGTGGTGAATGGAGAAGGCTAGCAAAATATAAGCCTAGCATGTCAGCATATGGTCTAAATTTGAAAATGTATACACATCATCTCCAATTGGAAAGTGGAAAAGAAATGAATAGAGGTCATCTTATGTATATAGATGGATGTGCATACACACACAAAAATATTGCAGGATTTATAAATAGTAGTAAGGGAAGGGACCCTAATGTAAGACCGAATTGTCAATTTGTTGAGGTTATAAATGATAAAGATGGAGATATGGAAAAAGAGGTTGATAGATTGATAATGGTTGAGGCTATTATGAACCTTACCATTGGGGATGAGTTATTGATTGATTACCCCTTCTTAAAACGTACTCTTGCATGAAAGAAGAGGGAATAACAAGGTCTCCCTAAGGATGTTCTTAAGGGAAGAAAACCAAAGAATAATAATGAGTGTCGACTGATGTTTTATAAACTATGTTGTCAAAATTGTGTTTTATAGCAATTATTGTATAAAAAAGGTAGTCTATAAAATAATGTTCCATTATTCAATTGATGTATATATGTTCATACAATTTATATAATGTCTAATATATGTATGTTGTTCATGTGTAGGTATTTTTCTATGAAGATATTTTGGACCCGAAATGGATATTTGTCATACATTATGATCCAAGATTAAGGCATGAATTTGATGATGCATTAGTGGATACTGAGCCAAAAAATGATGGCCAACAAAATGAGAGAGAGGGATTAGAGAACATTGAAGAAATTGGCATCCATGATGATGTTGAAGATGGTTATGTTCAGGCACAAGAAGACAACAACCCAGAGTTAGATGATGATATGGAAGACAACAATATGGATGGTATAGAAAATGATGATCCAAATACATCTAGTAACAATATAGATGGTCTATAGTCAAATTTCAATGATGATGAAGATGATGCAGGTCAAGATGAGGAGGATGATAATATTAAATACTTGAAAGAACATATGAACATTGACAATGATAAACTGGATGACATTGTAGTAGACAATAATGTTAATGACCAAGATTTCTAAATTTTTAGAATTATTTGCAATCCATGTTTAAAAAGGGATGATTCTTATGGCCTAAACTTTGAAATGCTTCAGTAATATTATGTTGTACTTGGACAATTGAAAACCTGTTTTATTCTCCTAGCAAGCTTTTTTATTTTCCATTATAATTCTAGACCAAATAACATTTGCGAGGATGGACTTTTACACCAATCTTAATTTGTATGAAGTTCACAAACTTTTTGTCAAGCAGTAAATTCCTTTCGTAGACAGGAAATGTAAAGGCTTCATTTAAGAAAAGATAAGTAGTCTCTTTCTGAGGGTAATCCACATGCAAAAAGTAAAAAGCACATAAAAAAACAATTGTACACTAAAAAATCATATTCAATTAGATATGTCTGATTTTGGTTGCACACTTATCTGAAAGACATAGGGTATTCACCATACATTTCCCTTGACAAATCAAACAAGTGCTTTCATTTATTTTTACTGTATATCTCAAAAGTGAAATTGTTGTTACATAATGATGCACTGAGAAAATAATATATACAAAAAAATGCATAGAAAATGTTTGAAATTTAACATGCCACCTACTGTGTTGTGCTGAAAGGAATCAAGATTAACTGGGACAAGAAATAAAAATAAAATTTTGATGATTGTACTTAAAGGTGAATAGGATATGAAAAGTGTGGACAATGATGGTGTTGAAATTGAAAACCCTAATTCTGAAGATATTATTCTCTTATGTCATTTGAGATAAAGAGCACATACAATTTTATATACATAGCAAATGAAGATTTGAAACTAGTAAACTGAAAATGTAAACACTGTAAGATTTTTCCTTAAACAATAATTCACATACTCACTTACAAAAAAGAGTGAAGCATTTTTTATTCAAACTCTATTTTATTTAATAGACATAACAATAAAAGAATATTTACAAGTACAAGAATATATACACTATTTCATAGAAAATAAGGAATGTTTCATAGAATATACAAGTACAAGAATATATCATCATCATATCCTTAATTAATACCTATTGCAATATCCCTAAATTGTTCAATCTTTGGTATGAATTGTTGGCAGAAAAAATTAGGATTACTTGGATGCTTCTTCCATTCACTTTGTATCAACATATGTTTGTGAAGACACAAAAGTTAATAAAATATTAATGCACGTAACTCACAATTATTTAAATAAACAACTTTGTTAACTTTATTATTTTTAAATAGTTTCCATTTTTATGTTGAACATGTAACAAGGAAAAATAAGCTCAAATTTTCAAAAAAATTACTAGCTCTACCAACATCCACAATAAATGCTTTATTATATCAAAATATTCATTCACATAAGCATAGTATTGAGGCTCAATAACTGATATTCATTCAAATATAAGAAGAAATAAGTATGGAAAATATAAGAAAAATACAGAATGATAACATGGTCATGGAGAATCTTTGATAATAAGGTGTTCTCCATTATATTGCTTGAATTGATATATATTAATAACAGAATTCTTCAAAATGGAAATGATATATGATGATGATAATTTAAAACTAGGCCTTGGTTTCCTATTTATATAGGAAGCAACAAGCTACAGGCCCTCTACAAAAAGAAATGACCTTTCATAACTACTTCTTTTACTAACAACTATTTAATTAGCATAATTAAGGAAATAACAAGACTTAAGACATTTTGACATATGGTTCCATTATTCAATGTAGAAGACCCATGATCATTGATCTAGAAAAGTCTTCCTCTCCATGATGAACATCCAAATGCTCTCGCCTCAGTGTCATATTCTTCTAAAACCAAATACTTTTCCTCCCACTGACACACCGTAAAATCTAATGGCCACTTATATTCTTGGATCTTTTGCATGTTTGCAAGATGAGTTTTCCATCGACTATCTAATAATTCCTTTGTATCATTGACAAACTTCAGGTATCCCACATCAAGAACAATCAACCCATCCATGATCTGATTTAGCCTAGGAAGACTGGTATCATCATCCTCCTGTTGTATATGAGTTACACACTTATGAACAACCTAACTGAATTCTTTCTTCCACTTATCCAAGTCCTCCAACTAATCACCATCTCTCATGACTTTAGGTATATACCATTGTTTGCAGGTATGGAATAAATCCATTCGTGCTACAATCTTTTTATCAAACCCTTGTACATATTGAAAGTTCATCAATAATCATCTTCACAATTTCTTCAATTGGCTTTAATGTTGTGGGTGCATCAGGACTTTTTGTAGAACTTTGCATAACTTAGCCAAAGTGTGGTGAATAGGCTGCCACCATTTGAACAAAGGATCTAATACAAGCATATTTATTTATTTGATCGATTGCCTGCTGAAGTGTTCTATAACTATCATGCACATTCTCCAGTTTATCCATAATTGATTTTATCATGTGCTCAAGAATCTTTTCCATAACTTCACAAATTCATCTTTTCACTTCATCCTAGGTTTGATTGTTGGCCTTCTTTACATCATCCACTTCCTTCTCCGAAGTTTTTACCTATTCTACAGAAATGTTCTTCACAATATCCATTGGAGAAATAGGAGGATTGTATAACATCATCTCCTTGCTTTGTGAGGGTCCTGCTCCTCTTAATTGTTCTTTCATTTTGACATTCTCCATGAACAGTTTATTAACTTCATCATTTAGTAACCTTTGTTCCTTTTCATACTCCTTCAATCTGTCTTCTAATCCCTTAACAGTTGCTTGAGTGAACATGGTCGAATGCATGGTCATTGTGGCTACCTCCAAAGGGGTGGTATCTTGTATTGTCCTTACCATCACTGCCCCTTTCATCCCTTGAATTACATCCAATAATTTTGGCTTCTTGTATTTTTCTGTTTGATCCATATGGCCAGGGTTTCAATCTTTGAGTTATACCTAGTTCCACTCACACCTTCATCAGAGTCAAATTCTGCAACTAGCATTGGATCTTCCTAAGCCCGCACTTGATCAACCAGAAACATTTTTTTTAATTCCAATCCAAGGAAAATGAGCATATTTCTCTTCAAGACCATTTCTCTAGCCTTCTGGGGGCTAATGTCAATGTTGTCAACTCTTAATTCCTAGAAAGTTTGTGCTACCATTTCATTTTTCTCCGATTCTTCAATTCCTGCTTTAGCTGATTCCATCCTCTCTTGAAATTATTTTATCTTCATCTTCAACAAAAAATCCTTAAACTCAGGAGTCTTAATGAATTCATCATCTTCTATGAATCTCCTAGCTGCAATTTCCCTTTTATCTTCATGTACCTCTGTACTAGTTTTTTCTACATCACCCATCCTTTCCTCATGTTTATGGGCACTGATCTCAAGGATGGGTTGATCAACTTCAATATCACCTTTCAATGTCTGCAGTACTGTAGCCACTTCCTCGGTATTTCCCACCTCTTCAATATCCTCATAAGGTACTAACTATTCAATACTTCCTATTTTCTGTCTTTTGGGAGGTAACTGCTCCATGGGAGGCTCAAAGGTTTCACCTGGGGTATGCTCTACAGTTGCACCACTATGATGTTCTTTGAGATATGCTTCCTTCTTTCTGTACAATTCTTCATATCTACCAATTATCAATTCTATCTTCTTGATGGGGTCCTTTTCCTCAACAAAGTATCCTAGGAAATCCTTGTTCCTCCGCTTCGTCCGTTCTTCAACCTTCTTCATATATTCCCATTTTTTCCTTCTACTAAATACATCATTATAAGTAATGTAGTTCCTTATGACATCTTCAAAATCCACTTGGTGTGGCACTCTCACTTTGGTAAGAATATTGTGCCTTATGTTTTTCATATGATTTTCAAGGTCAAAGGCTCTTTCTTTTCCAGATTTCAATGCATATCTTGTCTTCAAATAATACTGTAACTCCTCTAGTGTGTCTGAGCCTACAGTCCAATCTTCACACTTGGTTTGGTTTGGTAGGAAAATGCCTTTCTTCTTGCTTGTGCATTACATCTTTCTTTATCCACATCATTTTCCACATAAATTCAAGAAATTCTAATCTGATGGGCACAAATTTTGGAAGTATGTGTGGAGCAACAGGGCATCCATAAAATCTTATTATTGTAACTTTCGGGAGGAAGAACCAATCTCCAAAATTGTGTGTATGACCCTGCTCTGGTCTTAAAGCTAAAGGTCTCACTAGTTGCAACATTTTGGTTGAAAATATTGTATTGCATACCCAAGAACTTGAAGGATTATGTGTACAAAGTCTTTGTAGAATACAACAAAGCTTGAATTCTAGCACCGACTGTCCCAAATATAGCACCATTTCTGGACAGGTGTGGGATTCCCTTGCTCATCTATTGTAGCCAAGTCCATTCTTTTAGTCCATTGGTCCCTATTCTGGTACAATATCAAATGACAGAGTAGGGAATAGTGTCTGAATGTAATCGGTGCTCTATCCTCTATAACTTGGGAGAATTCATCATCTAACACCTTCTCAAGGTACGAAGAAAATTCATATTCAATATTAGTTTTAGGTTTTTTAATTCTCATGGCCATCATCATTAGGCCTATTGGCATTTTATCTTGAGCATCTATCCCCAACACTTGGAAAAGACCTAAATATGTATTCATAAAGTAATACTGAAAACCTATCACATTAAATGGTTTAGTAGTGGTAGTAGAGATGGGGAATGTTTTGTTACCAATGTCTCTTTTCATATATAGGGGTACCTCATCACTTCTATAAGTCCTTTTTAACCTAGCATAGTCCTCCTCACTTTTATGTAGGTTTATCTTGGTCAGAGCATGCTTTTTTAAGCCAAAACACTCAATTATGGCTTTTCTCGTTACTTCTACCAATACTGTGTCATTTGGAAACCTTACTATTTTGGTAGTTGAGTGATAGTGTTTGGCTAGCAGTCTGATAAATTCTACATCAACAAACACATTTGGGACAATCAACCTTGCTATATCCAACATCCAAGCATTTGACACTGGAATCTCCTTATTTCTCTTACTGTAAAATAACCAAAATAGGTCCCATTTAGATTTGGAAATGAGGGCATCCTACAACTTTGTGCGGTGTCCACGAGAAACTTCTTATTACCATCTTTAGTAGACCCTAGAAGTATATCTAATATGGACTAATGGAGTGGTATCTTCTTTACTTTAGGTTCTTCATCTTTAATTTTAGGTTGACTTTCTTTTACTTCTGATTGTTTTCTTTTAGGAGGCATGTTTCAATTTTCTCTACTATGGCTTCAGATGACAAAACCTTGAAAGATTTTTTATATTAACAGAGCTCTTTCAGAGAGTTTTCATGCACTTACCTGAGTATTTCACACTTGCAGGACTTCTTCTTCTCGTATCCTTAGCTCCTTCCATGCTAGTGCACTACAATTGAGAGCGATATTGGGAAAACTCACTTATCTTTGGATGGTGCGGTATTCAGTCATATTAGTTTTGTCAACCCTTAATAATTTAATAGCATTTAATTTTGGCGATTGATATGATTTTTTGCATTTATTGTTGTAAATTGTAATGATGCCACATTTACTGCATTACCGCCTTTCTCAAGGCTTCTTGTTGTGGGGTTGCGGTGTATATCGCTATACCGCATATGTTGCTCACCTTCCCGGCGATATAGCGATGTATGCTTTTGATCATTACTTGAAGAGTGTCGATGAGACAATCTTATTTATCTTACCGATATCTCAATGTCTCATCGACATTAGATCTTATGTTCCTCTGATGTTGGTTTCCAGTGTCGATGAGACAAGTTAATACCTCTTGCCGATATGCCACTGTCTCATCAATATTTTCCTTCGACGGTATTTCTTTATATATCGGTGTAACTCTGCCATGTCAGGGAGACTTGTGATTATCATTATGGTATAGTGGTATTCTGCCCTTCCCTTCTATTTTTTACCGCACTACCACCTTGCTCAAGGCTTCTTGCTACGGGTTTGTAGTGTATACAGATCTACCGCATATGTTCCTCACCTTCCCAGTGGTATAGAAGTGTATGCTTTTGATAATTACTTGAAGAGTGTCGATGAGACAATCTTATTTGTCTTACCGATATCTCAATGTCTCATCGACATTACTTTGTTATATCCAAGATTTATGTTTTGATGAGACATATAAATAAGTCTCTTCGACATATGGGTGCCTAAACCGGTGCTAAACCTAAAGCTAAAATCGAAGCTAAAGTCAGAGCTAAAAGAGGCGCTACACTCGAAGCTAATATTGGTGCTAAAGACGGTGTTACTTAGGGTGCTAATTAGCGCCTAAATTAGCACCGACTTGTGCTGGTTGGCGCAATAAATGCCAAAAATTGTGCCATCCCAATAAATAGCGCTGACATCTTCAAAAAATTGCCAAAAAATACATTAAAACAGTGGGTGGAAGCAAAAAATGAAGCAAAAAGTGGAGCAAATCATAGGGATTTGTTGTAGTGAGTGGACCTATATTTGGGATAAGAATTGCAGTAAGTCCAATTATTCTACCTTTGAGGAATTTTTTGTGAAGCCTCTTAGAAGAGGAATTGTCCTCCCCACAAATTAGGGATTATTAGAAGAGGTAAGAATATTTTTTAGGCCAAAGGACCTCACCCCTGAGAAGGGAATTGAACATAACTAGGGTTATTGGTTCTTCTATTCAGATGAAATGGTCATTAGAGTGTATGAGACTCTAGTAGCACCTCATGTGTTACCCAGAGATGTACCTAATAGGATTTCATTTTTTGAAATAATGTGGCAATTGAATGAGTTTCACAAGACTCAATTCAGAACAACAAGAAGCATACCCTTCTCCTTAGCACAGTGGAATTTGACTTCACAACCTTTTCTATAGAAGGCATGAAGCTAATCTATGAGATAAATTGATCCCATACATGATGAAGATTGATAAGGTGATCGGGGATTTTAATCTTGAGGGTTTTGTCCACAGGCAAAGAGCTAGCTACAAATTGTCTTCCTACCACCATGAGCCAGATAACGTTGAAGACTTGATCAAAAAATTCTCATCTGAGTAACAATAATCATAGATAAAGACCCTAATGGTCAAGATATAAATAGTTGAGGGTATGTGTAGGATCATCATGGAAAAAACAGGCCCTTCAGTGGCGAAAAAATCAAAAAAATTAGAGTTAGACAACTTGACGTAAAAATTTTAATAAGTTATCTATATTATTTCAAAAATATGTAAGAATAGAATTTGTAGCAAATTGAATTTAGTTTCCAAACTACTAGGGTTTTTTTTTTTTAAATCTATTTGGTGAAAATTTGAAATTTCAATGTAGTAGTACTTAAATTTCAGGAAAAAATAAGTAGGTGTTTGTTTGACCACCCTAACCACAATAAAACGATAATATTTTTTTATAAGATTTTAGATATAAGTAGAGGACTCATGTACATATGTGACACATAATTTTTTGTAATTTTTTTCCAAGTAAATAATTAATTATGAATTTTTTATTACAACTTTTAAAAAATATAAAAAATTTGTATGTATGACCACCTTAACTTGGTCAAAACTTAATGAAATTCATTTTTTTTTAATCTATAGCATGCAAAACATAGAATGTGATGCATGTTTTGGATTCAAAAAATGAAATACTGTTTGAAAGCTATAGATGTTTTTCAATCAGCCTATCAATCAAGACTTTAGTCGTAATTCAAATAGAAAATGAATAATAATTATTTATTAAATTCAAAGTAAAGCATAATTTATATTGGTGAAAAGCTGAGAATCTCCTTTAAAAACCATTTTTGTTTCATCAATTTTAAGTAAAAAAAAATTCATCAACCACATACCCATCATATCACCACTTTTTGGCCCATCATGATCCTATACATACCCTTGAGAATAAGAGAAAGAAGGTAGGACCTTCTTTCTTAGGGTTATTTTGCATATCAGAGACCCCATAGTCACAATTATGACTATGTTAGGTAACGCCTTGTTGGAAAATGTTCCACAAAATGCTCCGAGAACATCATGTGCTTCTTCTTCTTCTAAAGAAGATGTGCCACCAATTCCATATCCAGTTACTCCTATACAACAAATAAACCCAATGTTTGGACCTTTGGTGGACTACCCTATTGATCTTGAGGAGATTGATGGTGATGTACTCATTATGCAACATATGCTCCCCCTCCTAGAATGTCAATTGAGAGACCAGCAGATGAAAAATAAGTCATCAATTTTGGGACTAGTGGGAAGGTAGTGGATGATGTTAGGGAAAATTCTTGTGAAGAGTTCATGCAAGATAAAAAAAATTCATCACTAAAAAGGAGTTTAAGGAATTTTGTTAGTGTAATTAATATTTAATTACACTTGCATAACTTTACTTAGGTGATATTTTAATTCCTAGGTTTATTATTCTCATCCTTATCTTGTTGAACTATCTTGTTGCTCAAGATAAGATTAGGATTATGCATCTTTGCTTTTATAAAGCAAATCTTCTCATGTAATTATGAATTCCTATATAATAATATTTTGCACATCTTTTGCAAAGCTCTTGCTTTTTCTATTTTTCTCTTCTGTGGAAGGCTTTTCTGGTTTGCATTTTAGATCTTGGTTTCTAACATGGTATCAAAGCCTTGATTTGCAGCCCCTTCTTAGATTTTTGAGAGATTCAGTGCAGAGTTCATTCAGGATTCCTTGAGGATTTTATACCTTGAGATTGCCTCTCTATTTGGGTGCTCTTGCATGGTTACTTTTAGTGCACATTGGAGAAAATTTGAGCTCATTTTTTAGTCCAGGGCTATCAAAAAAGTCAAGATCAACTTTTCTTTTGCCTAAATCTAACATTTTATGCCAGAGTTATGAGGGTTTGAAGATTTGCTAGACCTAGGAGTTGTGAAGCTTCTGGTGCATTTTCAGGCAGATCAGACCTCACCATCAGATCCAGAGCATTCAAGAGATGAAAAATGACATATAATATGCCTATGTTCGGCGTCAGTTGTTCGTGAGGCAAAAAAATTTACCTAGCAGGCCGTACGGCCCGCCAGGTACAGGTTATGATATTTTTTTTCAGAATAAAAAATAAAATTATTTTATTATGTTCTGCATCAGCTTTTATTTTTGGGCTATTCAAATTTTTTGGGTGAAACAAAATTTTTTTGGGCATATTAATTTTTTTTTTGGTGGAAGATTTGTTTCTGCGGGCTTTATTTTATTTGGTACCATCGTACCAGAGCCACCCGTCCAATCAAAGATTCTCTAGCCACCACTTTTTACCTGCCCCCATCAGTATTAATCCTCCCACTAGCTGCCTGCATTTGTTTGACTATTGGGCACCTTCATTCAACACCGCCAGCCCCTCTTCATTGTGTGCGGTTCTATGGGCGCCCAAGGGCTCCGCTTTGGGAGCAACGCCGCTACCTTTAACCACCACCACCCAGCCCGCCCACCACCCACCTGGTGGCGGGTTTCTTTTTTGAAAATGTTTGACCCCTGGTCATATGGTGGACCAGGGGCTAGCCAAAAGAAGCTGAAAATTTTCTCCTCTTTAGCCTTGGCGTACCCTGGAATGCCTTTTTACAGCCCTTTTTTTCATTTCGTCATAACTTTTGATCCCGGAGGCAAATGTTTTGAAACAAGATATTGCCGGAAAGCTGGGGAGCCCAATTTTCTGATGGTGTAGTTTTTTCCCTAAAACTTTATTGTTTGATGGGATTTTTTTCCTGTTTAGATTTCACTTCGGAGGGCATATCTTTTGACTTGGTGATCCTTTTTTCGTCATTCTTGTGGCGTTGGAAAGTTGGTTCAGTCCTCTACACAGATCTAACCTGTCTAATTTTTATTTTCTATTTATGCATGTTTTCATTCTCTCCTTTTACAATCGTTGGGTTATTGTAATAAATGAACTGAGATAAAGTTCCATCAGGGGGTTTCTTGCATAATAATCTGATTAGAGTGTGCATGCACTTTTATCTCCATCTCCATCTTGATTTGTTGACAGCTCACATGGGTTTTATCTTGTTTCTTAGTTTCTTTTGGCCACATCTTGTCTTAGCTTGACACATATCAGATTCACATCATTTCACACTTTAGATTGAGAGTTTATGTTTCTCGATCCACATCAGTTCAGAGCCTTCTCAGTTTGAGGGCCATGTTTTTATGGTTAATGTTCCAAAGTCTTTATGGTACTTGTTCCCATGGAATATTTTTAGTCTTAGTTTGGAATCGGCATTGAGATACACGGTTTCCAGATTTTATCATCATTTCATCTACTGTTGCTTCACAGATTCTAGGATTGTTCCAGTTTGTGAGTTTTCTAGTGTTTTGTGGCATCGGGTTTGCTGTCACATTATTATGATTCCTCTTTGGTTTCTTGTAGACAGAAGTATCTTTCCTTGCTTGTCGGATTTTTGTTCCAGTGTTACTCCACAGTGTTCTTCCAATGCTTCTTTGTAGTAGTCATCTCATTGTAGGGGGGTTTTGTCCCACTAGGTTTTCCTTCTCTACCTCATTATTGCATTTGTACATGGGTACCTGATCAGGCCTTGTTGTTGGGACCCATTCATGCTTTCTTGCATTCATCTTAGTTTTAGGTGCATGTTTTTTTAGTCTCCCTAAGTTGCAATTATGGGGGGTGTTAGTGTAATTAATATTTAATTACACTTGCATAACTTTACTTAGGTAATATTTTAATTCCTAGGTTTATTATTCTCATCCTTATCTTGTTGAGCTATCTTGTTG
Source organism: Sequoia sempervirens (assembly GCA_007258455.2). Taxonomy (NCBI): domain Eukaryota; kingdom Viridiplantae; phylum Streptophyta; class Pinopsida; order Cupressales; family Cupressaceae; genus Sequoia; species Sequoia sempervirens. The sequence goes on from VDFB02179457.1 coordinate 29,477, forward strand.
CTGAAGATAAGATTAGGGTTATGCATATTTTCTTTTATAAAGCAAATCTTCTCATGTAATTATGAATTCCTAAATAATAATATTTTGCACATCTTTTGCAAAGCTCTTGCTTTTTCTATTTTTCTCTTCTATGGAAGGCTTTTATGTTTTTCTCTTCCGTGGGAGGAACTTTGATTAAACCTTTTAGATAATAGTTTCTCTAAAAATGACAGAAAGAACACCATTGAGAAGTTTTGAAAGAGGGTTAAGGAGGAGATGCATGTCATGACCCCTAAAAGGGGTAGTGAATTGGTGAAAAAGGAAAGTTGTATGTTGTTTTCAAGATGGGACATCTCCCCAAACATAGCATTTGATGTCATCAAAAGGCATGGGGTGAGGATCCAATTTTAGACTCAGAGGAATAGGAAAAGGCCTTATATTTTGGTTTTGGATTCCACCTAGGGCATGAAACTTTAGATTTGATCAATTTTCTTAGAGACCAACAAGCCACAAGTAATAAGAAACCTCAATGAGCTAACAGGAAATCTCATTATCAAAAGAGTGGGGGATACAAGGGCAACACAGGTAGCTTCTTTAACAGTCAGTGCAACACTCTTCATAGAGGCTACTATTAAGAAGCTTCATGCAGATCTTGATAAGGAAAATGCCTTAAACCAAAGTCTACAACAAAGGATCAACTTAATATGGAGGCTATTACCCCCTCCACAACCAATAAGTGAGGATAAAGTCTCACAAGATGTAAATAAGTTAACTATTGAAATTAAGGAGCTGAGAGAGAATTCAAAGCAAAGTACAACAAAAGCTAGAGCAACAATGGAAGGAGTAGTGAAGAAGGTTTCTTACACGATTGACAACATTTTTGGGTATAGGTTCTCAAAGATTCTCTCTCAGCTGAAAAAAGTATGGGATAGATAAACCATCTTCAAGGAGGCATTCTCTAACCACAATCAAATATGGATGAGATTGAGATGCTTGTAAATTAGTTGGTCCCATTGAATTGATGTGCTAAAGCTTCTTGTCAACAACTCAAATCTTGATGGACATTTGATATCTAACATTTTGAACAAGTCAGATTTATTGGATGACATAGTAAGTAATCTTATTAGGCACATATATTTGATGAAGGAGGTCAAAACATTTTAATTTTTTGAAGAGTTCCATCTTCCCTCAATTTTGAGTGAAGAGTGTGAGGTTATAGCATATGTGAAGTGGAAATAAAAAAAATTAAATCTCCTCACTCGCATGTACACTAAAATAAATAAGGAGGGAGAGGTACAAATGTTGAAAATCTAAATACTAGTATTGATGCACTCACTAAATTGGAATACAATTTATTAGGTTTCTTGGTCCTAGTGCATATTTTGATTGGAGAAGATTACAAGTAAGATCTGGAGAGGGTTAGTAACTTCTTGCCACCAAGGATGGACACTTCAGCAAGACAAATGGAGGGAATGGAAGAATAAGGTATTTTACCATGAGTTGCATTTCAATTGGCTTCCAACAACCAAACATAAATTTTGCATGGGCTTGTGAGGCACAAAATGTTAGAAGTTTCCTTTCATTTGCAAAAATTAATTTTGAGGATATCATCTACCATATGTTTACTTTAATGTTGCAAGGCTCTCCAACCAATTTTGGGTGGCTATCATCTTTTCAAATAAGTTTTTATCCCTTTGTAAATATTACAACCTATATTTTTCTATTTTAGTGACTACGATATTGAATGAGGCTTTTTGCTTTTTTATTTGCTTTAGTCTATAAAAGGGAAGTCAAAGCCTCATTCAAAGGGTTCTAATTCTTAGAATTTTTAAATCTTTGTATAGGTCTTAGGTTGAATAGGAAATTCCTCTAAAACTCAAAAAAGGAAAGTTATAATATTACTCAGTAATAGCAAAAAACAACTTGAATACTTATTGTATTACATCAAGTGTGAATATCAATCTATCATTCTCTCCACTATTGTACACATTATCTTTGCATCAATATAATTAAGGATTATCTCTGGTTCTCATTGTAGACATCCAAATTTGGACACTTAATTTATCCAAATTTATCACTTTTCATCTAAACATCCTATCATTTGCGTTAATTAAGTAATATTACTATTATTTAAGTAATACCTTTAATTCTGCCAAATCCCTAAGGTATTTAATTAATAATTAAATACCTTACCCTCCTTAATCCCCTTTTCATCAAATGAATTAAATAAATATTACATTTATTTAATTCCTCACATGTCATTTTCATCTAATCCTAATCCATCTCTAATTTCTTCATTAGGGATGTGCACATGCCTAATCCTTGATTAGGATGTGTCACATCCTCCAACTTTTGCAAGTTGGCTTCTAATCCTCATTTATCTTCTAATTACTGATTAATTAAACCTAATTAGTACCTTGGTCAACTCTCCATCCCCCAAGGAATTTTTAATTCATTTTTATTCCTCCAAGAATCCCTTTTCCCATGCATCTTCTAGAACCTTTGACTTGTCACATCAAGTCACATGTGACAAACTCCCACCTTTTGGGAACATTGTCTTATCCGCCAGATTCTTCCAATCATTGTGAATTTTTAATTCATTTTTATTCACCCAAGATTCTTCCCATCTCCCAATGTACTTGCAAGGTACTTGTCCTTCCTCCACCTCATGTACCTTTTGGACACCTCACCTCCACCTCATATCCCCTTAGCCACTTCACCATCCACATGTCAAGATGTGAGGGCTTGTGGGTTTTCAACCCACCACAGCCCTTCATCTTGACCTTGTTAGATCAATCTTGACCATTGAATTCTCTAGAGAATTCAAATTCTCCTATAAATACCCCCTCCTCAAGGGCATTTTAAAAAAGACTTTTGATTTTCATAACTACATGCTGCCAATTTGCATTCTCAATCATCCACTATCATCTAGCCATCCTTTTGATCATTTTGCACATTCAATCTTGCATCTAGCTACATCACAAGCCATCAAGCCATCCAAGGAGCACACAAATCATCCTAATCAAGGGCCAACCAAGGAGTCTTCAACAACAAAGAAGGTGAAATCGTTTGCATTTTATTTTATCCATTTTCCTTCTTGTTTCATTACTCTTTTGGCTAATCTTGAGGTGTCCTTAGTCTTTTATCACTTGCTTTTTTAAGTTATTTTGTACATTAGAGTAGGATAAAATTCTTAGGATCACATTTCTGGCACGCCCGGTGGGACCCACAAACGAGTTCTTGCATTTAACATTCATCTTTGCTAAGTATTGTGCAGAAAAAGGTCGCAGAAAGGCGGAAGCGCCCTCTGCTTTACCGCAGAAAGGCGGAAGCGCCCTCTGCCTTACTGCAGAAAGGCGGAAGCACCCTCTGCCTTACTGCAGAAAGGCAGAAGCGCCCTACATCTAAAAGTTTTATTTTCTTCTAACAAGTTTGCTACAGTTAGGGATATATTTAAAAGGTTTTTCTAACACTTTTCTTGCAGTGGGAGGGGCACAACTTTCCTTTTTCTTGAAAATCTGATAAAGTTTATTGCAGAAAGGTGGAAGCGCCCTCTAACTTCTTGTTGCAGAAAGGCGGAAGCACCCTCTAACTTCTTATTGCAGAAAAGTGGAAGCGCCCTCTAACTTCTTATTGCAAAAAGGTGGAAGCGCGTTCTAACCTCTTGTTGCAGAAAGGCAGAAACACCCTCATTTTTGCTGCAGAAAGGCAGAAGCGCCCCCATTTTGCTACAGAAAGGCGGAAGCACCCCTATTTTTACTACAGAAAGGCGGAAGCGCCCCTGTTTTGCTGCAGAAAGGTGGAAGCGCCCCAAAATAGCACAGTTTGAAAGGTTAAACAGTCATTTTAGCTTCGTTTTCGCTCTCGTTTTTTGCTATTTTCACATAGTAACCCTCTAACATTGTTTTGGCAAGGATATTGGTATTTTTTGCTAACATTTTGTAGCATATTATGGCGTAATTGACCAGCCTACGAAGAAGACACCTAACGTTTGTTTGCAGGACCATCTATTTGATCAGATTTTTGAAAATTATCCTTGTTGTTTTGGAACATAGTCTAATTAGGGGGAATAAACTTCATTGCTTGCTATGGTTGTTTATTCTTGTGTTACCCAAGGGGGCATTAATTTGTTTTCACTTTCCCCTTGCACTTCGTGTGAGCCTGGGGAGTAGTTGGAAACGGTTAGTGTCTTCTTTTTAGTGGGACCTGCTTGGAGATTTCATCACCCCAAGGGATGATTCCAACCACACGTACCGTCGGGGTATATAAAGGGGGGAGAACGAAAGTTGTACCCCAATCCAGTCATGTCGTAATTGGCGGAGCGTCGAAGCTAGGGTGATACCTAGATAGACGTGAAGAGTTGGTTCGAGCCTTTTAGTATCTCGCTGGGGTTCCCGACTCACGCTTGTGATGGGCTGGTGTTCACAGTTGTGCCTCACGTATCGAGAGTATATCGAGGACTCCCTAGAAGCCTTGTGCATCCTAGATTAAGACCTTGCCTAGCCATACCCTTAACATTAATCATAGGATTGTGCTTGCTTGAAGTGTTTCTTATGAAAAATCTGTGAAATCTTTGATACTTTGGTCTTACTTTATCATTTTGTGTCCTTGCCATAGCCTTTGCCATCAAAACCAAGCTCTGTCTTACCGCAGAAAGGCGGAAGCACCCTCTGTTTTGCTGCAGAAAGGCAGAAGCACCCTCTATTTTGCTGCAGAAAGGCGAAAGTGCCCCTGTTTTGCTGCAGAAAGGTAGAAATGCCCCTGATTTTGTTGTCTACTCCCCTAAAAGCTATGAAAGCCCCTAATTTTGTTGTCTACGCCCCTGATTTTGCTGTCAACGCCCCTGATTTTGCTGTCTACGCCCCTGATTTTGCTGTCTACGCCCCTGAAAGCTGTCTACGCCCCTGATTTTGCTGTCTACACCCCTAATTTTGCTGTCAACACCCCTGAAAGTTGTCAACGCCCCTGATTTTGCTATCAATGCCCCTTATTTTGCTGTCAACGCCCCTGATTTACTGCAGAAAGCTGACTATGCCCCTTTAACTTCCCGAGGCTGTCATTTACAAACTGTACATCGAATCGACTTCGTCCAAAAACCAAAGTTGTTTATTTTTTCAAGCTCTATTTAGTGGTGCCTTCCATTTCTACCTATCAATAATTTGACCATCCTGGGGCAGCCACACCCCGCATCACGGGGTGGACACGCCCCTAACTTCCTGGGGCTGTCATTTACAAACCGTACATCAAATCGACTTCGTCCAAAAACCAAAGTTGCTTAGTTTTTCAAGCTCTATCTAGTGGTACCTTCCATTTCCTCTTATCAAGAATTTGACCATCCTGGGGCGGCCACGCCCCGCATCGCGGGGTGGACACGCCCCTAACTTCCCGGGACTGTCATTTACAAACCGTGCATCAGATCAACTTCGTTCAAAAACCAAAATTGCTCAATTTTTTGAGCTATATCTAGTGGTACCTTTTGTTTCTTCCTATCTAATCAAACCAATCCATTCCTCCAATCATCTAATCAATCCAAGTACACCAATCCTATCAAGTTCATCCAATCACAATTATCCAATCAACATCATCTAATTATTTGATCCTATCTAATCAAATTGATCTAGTACTTTAATCAAATTCATCAAATCATCTACCTGATCCAATCATCCATTTATCAAATCCCATCAAAATCAAAATCAATCCCATCGCATCATAAAATCATCCTAATCTGAGCTTTTGTCTAATCCTGATTTGAGCTTGACCAAAACCCTGATTTGAGTTTTAATCCGTTCCCATCCAAAATCTTTTATCCGTCCTATTTATCCTTTCATCATCATGAATCCTCATCCTCCATCAATAGTAGTCAAGGGAAACCCTAATTACGTCGATAACGATAACGAAATTCTTGTCGATCAAGAGGTATACGACATAGATCCCCTTGACACTATCATATCTAGTAAGCTTTCTCCACCCACTTTCCAAAATCTAATTACTCCTATGAGTTATCTCGTTATGTCTTCATCCATGCCTAATCATGCTCCTTATGCCACCTTTGACAATAGATATCCAGTATCTTCATCCCCATATTTGTCATGTCCATCTACATCATCCTCTTATACAACATCTACATCCTCTTATCCTAATTTTCCATCACAATATTCCTATTACAACTCCCCATCCATGTCCCCCTATCGTAATCCTCTTTCCCAATCTTCCCATACTAATCCTACATCCACACCTTTTTACTCTTTAATCCTACATCTACATATCCTCATCCTAATCCACATCCCAATACCCTTATTATAATCCATCCCCCACATCCTCTTGTCCCACTACACCACCTATATCCTCTTGTCCTAATCCACAATCCATGTCCCCCTATCTTAATTCACCACTCCAATATCCTTACCTTAACCTTCTATCCAATCCTAGTCCTCCATCTACTCCTAGTCCTCCATCCAATCCCATTCATCCATCTACTCCTAGTCCTCCATCCAATCCTAATCCCCCATCTACTCATGGTCCTACATTCAATCCCATTCCTCCATCTAACCCTAGTCCACCAATCCATAATCCCTCATCCATTTCTACCACCCTATCCAAGCCAACCATATGCAAGTCTCTCATTTCAGAAGTTCTCCAAGGACTCATTACAAAGAAGCCATCCCCAACTCCACATCTTGAAGTCATGAAACCATGCCATCTAGATCCATCATCCACGGTCACTAGTGATGAGACCCTTCTCCATACCACACCTATTATTGACGTTACCACCCCTAGTACTTGCTCAAACCATTGAAACCATTGAACCTACTAAATCCATTGAACCCCCACCTCCTACTCCAAGAACCACCGAATCCATCGAAGACACCCAATTCCAATCCACTCCCTCTACTCCTAGATCCACCCAAATCCAATCCACTCCTCCCACTCCTAGTAGCACCAAAACCCATTCCAATGAACCTCATGAATCTTTCATCCCTCCATCTTCCCCACTTGAAGAGTCCCAACAAGACTCTGTTAACATGCCTCACATGATGAGTCACGCCAAGAGTCTAATCCAAAGCATGCCAGCATATCCCCTTCTCTAGATCAAGATCCACCATCCCATCTACTCCACCTCAAGATCACAGTCCCCCATCCATTCCATCCCATGATACCCTTGTCATTCAAGCTTCCACTCCATCTCCATCTCCATCTCCATCTCCATCGCATGAGCCTACTACGACAAATCCAGATCCTATCATGGCCCCTATCCCTCTCTTGATGTTGCTATCCCATCATCTCCTTCTCATGATCCCCCATCATCACCTAAAAATGCTATCCCCACACCACTTGCATATCCTCTTGGTCCTCTCACATTCCTCCATGGTGGTTTCCAGAAGAAAAACAAAGTATATACACCAACCCTCCTCTTCCACCTAATAATGAACTCGCATCTTTCTTCCAGAATAACAAAAATCCTGTTCTAGATCGAATACTCAAGAGAATGAACTATCAAGGAAAAGGTTTAGGCCTTCATGAGCAAGGTATTATAGAGCCCATCCAAGCTAAAGAACATTTGTATCTACAAGGTCTTGGATGTACTACTCATGACTCACAATCCAAAAATGTTGGTACAACCTCTAGATGTCCTCAACAAGCCTTTTCCAAAAGAAATATCCTGGCTTTCCCATTGCCCCCACCATCATATGTGGCTATCCTCCTCCTCTTCATTGTATCACCTCAAACAACTGTCCATCTTCCTCTCTCATCTGTCTCCATCCATTAAAGTCCTGCATCCCCCATCTACCACCTTAATCCTCCATCTACCATGCCCTTGTTTCCTCTAGGTCTTACATCTATTTTGGGCCCCTATATCCCAAAATCACCTCCTCCATCTTGTCCTATCCATCCTTTCATCCATCCAACACCTATCCATCTCATCCATCATAAACATCCCTTTCACATACCCCATAGTCGTGGATCAACAAAGGCACATACCCCTAAACATCCTCCATCTACACATAATCCCCACTACTCCTACCCTCCATCACTCCACATCATCCATCTCCCTCACACCCATCCCATTGCTATCAAAAGCACTTTGTATGCTAAAGAAAAAATGAATAAATCCAAACATTCACATAAATCTAAAGCTCCCCATGTCCCCTCTAAAAGACATGGTGAAGAAAAGAAAAATCAAATCCAAAATCCAAATCAAATCTATAGGCCACAAAAGCCCACCAAAGCAAAGATCAAAACCATGTGGATCCCAAAGAAAAACACTACAATTCCATCACATGAAAAAATTGTAAGAACATCCAAATTCGCTAACCCACAAGCTAATCATACACCCCTTTCATCTCCTAAGTTTGTTTTGGGTCCTTATGTCCTGAAATTCACCATTCCATCTCTTCCATTATCCCCACATTCTCCATCCCTAATTCTATTATCTTTCCACATCCACTCACATGCTAAATAAAGGGTCTCTAAAATACATTCTCCTGTCCTTCACAAAAATTTTCTTCTCCACACCACTCTCCCAAAAAAAAAAAAGTTTTTTTTTTTTTTCTTTATAATTTCTGTCTCTAATTTTTTCTTGTCCCCATTCCCACTTATCTCCATCCTCTCAGATTCTGACCAGCTAAGGGCATCTATCTATGCATGCTTTGGACACCTGTTGGTATACATTCCCTTCATCCATGCTTTATCATATTCCTTAGCCACCCATCCTCTCCTCATCTAATTATTTCATTTATCTTCCCATCCACTTGTCTTTTATCCCTCATGCCTCCTCATATATGACATATCTAGAGTGGGGGGCACCTGCTTCCTTTGTGACATAGTCCTTGGAGACATCATCTATCATAACATCCCTTTCATCTCCCAATCCTTTTGTCCCTATCCATCTATCACAGCATCCCTTCCATCTCCCCATCTGTATCTTCGTATCCATCTATCCTAGCATCCTTTTCATCTCCCAATCCTTTTGTTCCTATCCACCTATCATAGCATCCCTTCCATCTCCCCATCTGTATCTTCATATCCATCTATCCTAGCATCCCTTTCATCTCCCAATCCTTCTGTCCCTATCCATCTATCACAGCATCCCTTCCATCTCCCCATTTGTATCTTCATATCCATCTATCCTAGCATCCCTTTCATCTCCCAATCCTTCTATCCTTATCCATCTATCACAACATCCCTTCATCTCCCTATCCATCTATCCCTATCCATCTATCACAACATCTCTTCATCTCCCTATCCATCTATCCTAGCATCCCTTTCATCCCCCATCCCTATCTCCCTATTCATTTGTCTCTCTCTTCATCCCATCTCATAATCCCTTATCATTGGTATATAGCTATAGGCCTCCCCCCATGCAACCCAATGCCATTTATTTCATCATCATCACCCCTGCTTCTCTTGCACATCTTTCCGATCCCCTATCACTTTTCATCACTCATCTATCTATCATATCATCATCCCAAGTCATTTTAATGCTTTGATAACTATCCCATTCCTGAGCTTTATGTGATTGTCATCATCCTATCCAATCCACTAGGTCTATCCTATCTCATCATATCAGTCCCATCTTTTTATCCACTCATCCTATCATCATCCACTTATCCTATCATCTTATCATCCTTTATCCATTTTTTGCCTTTGGTCTTGTCAAACTACGTTGCCCCTATGCTTTCACGTAGGCAAGGTCGATCATTTGATCCGCCCCCGGGGTTCCATCATCGATCTTCATTGTCCACTTTTCCCTTCTATCATCTATCATTGATCCATCACGATCGCCATCTTGGTCAGTCGTCCACCTTTCACCGAACTACGAGGGCTTTGTGCTTTCATGTAGGAAAGGCTAATCTTTGATCGGCCCCTGAGCCCCTAGGTCCTTAGGGTGTGTCAGTCCCATGTCTTGTCTTCCTTGTGTCGTGTCATCAAGCTATGCCCTTATCTAGCCAGTTCTTCACAAACGAGATCCACTTGTATCATGAGATCCAATCGATTTTGAACATCCCACATCATAACGATCTTTTAGTTTAGTATCCATCATCTTTGGTCTCAACAAGATGCATCCTTCCTAACAGACCTCATCAATCCCATCCATCCCCTTGATCCTATGGCAATGGACGTTTGAAATTGATTGTGATCTTTTGATACTTTTGGATTTTGTTTATCATTTGAGCTCCCTATCATCATTTGTCAAGGCCGCCATGATCCATCATATTATGGTGTGTTTTGATTAGTCAACATAGAGGCATATCTTGCTCTTTTGTTTGATTGTGTCTTCTTGGTTGTCCCACGTAGTACCCACCAAGATCCCTGAGGTCTTGTGTTATGCTGGGGCATCCTTTTGTGCTTATGGTTATCTCAATACCTGGCCCGATCAAGGTATTTGCGATTTTGGGGTGTTGGGATAGCCTTCTTGTCTATTGTGTTTGTTTCATGCATTAGACACTAATCCGCCTTGGTTCCACATACCCTGGCACTTGGTGTCTTATGCTATAACAAAAATAAGTGCTCCGTAGATGGCTAATTGCATTTAGAATTGCATTTCATTTTCCATTTTCATCATCTTGTATGTATCCCCTATCCCTTCATCGTTTTCCACAATCCCCCCATCCCTCCATCTTTTTTCCTATCTATTTGCCCTTTCTCTTCCCCCTTGTATTCCTCTATCCAGCCCTCTAGCTCCCCCTGCTGCAGCTGGGCGGAACCACCCTCGGTCGGGGCGGAACCGCCCCCAGTCAGGGCAGAACCGCCCTCGTCCGAGGCGGAAGCGCCCCACCGCAGCGGGGTGGAACCACCCCCGGTCAGGGCGGAAGTGCCCCGTCGCAGCGGGGCGGAACCGCCCCGCCGCAGTCGGGTGGAAGCGCCCCACCGTAGGGGGCCAGAACCACCCCCATCTAGGGAGGAAGTGCCCCACCACAGGGCGGAAGCGCCCGCCGCAGTGGGGCAGAAGCGCCCCACCGCAGGGCGGAAGCACCCTGCCGCAACGGGGCAGAACCGCCCCCATCCGGGGTGGAAGCGCCCTGCCGCAATGGGGCGGAAGTGCCCCACCGCAGGGCAGAACCGCCCCCGTCCGGGGCGGAAGTGCCCCGCCGCAGCGGGGCGGAAGCGCCCCGCCCCTTTTTTCGTCCCCCTCGATTTTCCACTTTTTTTGTCTTTTTCAACAATCTGATCCCAACCCATTTCCTAATTTTCCTCCACCATCAAAACCCATGTGTTGAAATTTTGACAATTGATTTTTGATTTTTACACCGAAACTTTTGGAGGCCATAACTTTTGACTCGGGTGTCCGTTTGAGCTGAAATTTGACGGGTAGTTGCGTTATGAGATAACGAGTGGATTTCCAACTAGTCTCTTCAAAAGTTGTTGGAACCCGTTTTGACCCATTTTTGGGGCCTCAAACTTTCATCTTGACCCTCAAAATCCCAATTTAGTGTTTTTTTCCAGCATTTTGAAAAATTATTTTCGCTCATAACTCGAAATGCATATCTCGAATTTGGGATGTTAGTTGTCAATTCATCCTATTTCCATATTGGGTATTTCTTGGACCAAATTTGGACTCCCAAAAGTATATCCATGAGGTTTCTTAAAATGGCAAAATTTGACAATTTTTGAAAATTACCAAATTGGGAAAAATCCAATTGTCAACACCTTACGCCCCTTTAAACCCCAGAACTCGATGTAGAATCAATCCAATAATATCCTTCACTCATTCTAGTCTTCAATCCAATCCTCATCTGAGCTTTAATATTATCCCAATCTAAGCTTAACCAAACCCCTAATCTGAGCTTTAGTCCATCTGCAGTCCAAATCTTTAGATATCAACCCAAATCTTAAGATCCTTCTCTCCATCTCCCATATCAATCTTCTCCTCAAATGAACTAATCAAATCCTTGGTCTTCTCCCCAGTCTCATTACCATCCTTGACCCATCCTCATCATCATCCATTAGTATCATTCCCTATCCCTTTGGTGTTGTTTTGGGATGTATCCTTCCCTCATCAACAACACTTTCATCATCATCATCATCATCGGGAGGTATTATTCCCTATCCTTTAGTGGTGTTTTGGGATGTATCCTTCCCTCATCAATACCACTCAGTGGGATGTATCCTTCCCTCATCAACAACACTTTCCTCATCATCATCATTGGGAGGTATTCCTCCCTATCCTTTAGTGGTGTTTTGGGATGTATCCTTCCCTCATCAATACCACTCAGTGGGATGTATCCTTCCCTATCCTCGTGTTGTTTCAGGATCCTTCATTCCCTCATTGACAACACTCCATCCATCATCAACCCATTTTGGCTTGTACCTTGACTGGGGCAACATCACCTTTTGTCCTAAAATCCATTTGTGCTTCATCCATCTCCTATCGCTTCTCCTTCTCTCTTACCCATCACCTTGCATCATCTTCCTCATCTCCCCTTGCATCCCATCATCTATTTTGAGAGCACACATGTGTTCTCTTCAACCCGCATGTCCTCTCGAGGGGGCATCCTCAATCCCTACTCTTCATCTTCACCCCCATCATCTTTCTTCCTAGTCATCCCTTTGATGACTGGGGCATCTTTCCAATCTAACCATCTTCTTCTAGGTTCTATATTTTAATATTCTTTGAAATGATGCTACTTCATAACACCATCTCAAAGAGGGGAAAAATGTAGATATCCAAATTTGGACACTTAATTTATCCAAATTTATCACTTTCCATCTAAACATCTTATCATTTCCATTAATTAAGTAATATTACTATTATTTAATTAATATTTTAATTCTGCCAAATCCCTAAGGTATTTAATTAATAATTAAATACCTTACCCTCCTTTAATCCCCTTTTCATCAAATGAATTAAATAAATATTACATTTATTTAATTCCTCACATGTCATTTTCATCTAATCCTAATCCATCTCCTAATTTCTTCATTAGGGATGTGCACATGCCTAATCCTTGATTAGGATGTGTCACATCCTCCAACTTTTGCAAGTTGGCTTCTAATCTCATTTATCTTCTAATTACTGATTAATTAAACCTAATTAGTACCTTGGTCAACTCTCTCCATCCCCAAGGAATTTTAATTCTTTTTATTCCTCCAAGAATCCCTTTTCCCATGCATCTTCTAGAACCTTTGACTTGTCACATCAAGTCACATGTGACAAACTCCCACCTTTTGGGAACATTGTCTTATCCAGATTCTTCCAATCATTGTGAATTTTTAATTCACTTTTATTCACCCAAGATTCTTCCCATCTCCCAATGTACTTGCAAGGTACTTGTCCTTCCTCCACCTCATGTACCTTTTGGACACCTCACCTCCACCTCATATCCCCTTAGCCACTTCACCATCCACATGTCAAGATGTGAGGGCTTGTGGGTTCTCAACCCACCACAGCCCTTCATCTTGACCTTGTTGGATCAATCTTGACTGTTGAATTCTCTAGAGAATTCAAATTCTCCTATAAATACCCCCTCCTCAAGGGCATTTTAAAAAAGACTTTTGATTTTCATAACTACATGCTGCCAATTTGCATTCTCAATCATCCACTATCATCTAGCCATCCTTTTGATCATTTTTCACATTCAATCTTGCATCTAGCTACATCACAAGCCATCAAGCCATCCAAGGAGCACACAAATCATCATAATCAAGGGCCAACCAAGGAGTCTTCAACAGCAAGGAAGGTGAAATCATTTGCATTTTGTTTTATCCATTTTCCTTCTTGTTTCATCACTCTTTTGGCTAATCTTGAGGTGTCCTTAGTCTTTTATCACTTGCATTTTTAAGTTATTTTGCACATTAGAGTAGGATAAAATTCTTAGGATCACACTCATATCATATTTTGTGTTATGGATGCTTAAATTTCTAGTTTCTATTCAAGGAATATAATGACTTTTCTTTCAGTTTATGTATCAAAGGTTTTGTGGTTACAATATGTAATTTTAATTTTTTGGTTTCTTACTACAAGGTAGTAAGGTTCTTAGAAGCCAAAAGTTAGTTTTTTGTAGAAGTTTACTTCATTTCTAGACTCTGTTGTGGATAAGGCACTGGTCAATCTAATACACAAAGTTTAAATCTGAGATAAAATCAAATATAAAATCTAAACACACTTTACTTTATTGTATTCTTCATTGTGTTATGTTCAAATCCACACTAAAAAGTACCACCTTTCATATAGAGGGTTTTCAAGATGACTTAGCCCATTAGGCACACCTATTACAAATTTAGTGTGAGGAATCTGTTAGCAAAGGCATCATTGCAAATTACTATTATATTGATTGGAAGATGTTATAGGGGAACCCAACCCAGTTTTGTAGAGCCTAAAGTGCAAAGGAGAAATTTTTAATTTGTCTCCTATTCATTTTCCACTAACCTATGGATTATGAGCATAAGAACTAGTTGATATTTAAGAAAACCTAGACAATCAGTTGGAAACACCAACAAATTGGTGACTTTACTAGGGATAGAAGGAATTTCTACCCATTAGTCTATGTTTTAGAGGATTGAGTCAAATGTTTTATTCAAAGCAATATGTTGATTGAAGTCTTGAGAAAGTTTTCAAGTTTAGAGTTTCTATCAAAGTAAATTGAAGAATAATATTCCCACTAAATTGTGTGGTGACTCTACAATTTGTTATACATCAAAGGGACTAGTTGAAAAGAAGAAGAATTGATTGTGATCATGCATGACAGAAGATCCCTCCACAAAGCTGACCCTACAAGGAGACTTGAGGGAGAATTCACAAACAGCAAGAAAACATGAAGAAACAAAGATGTGAGAAACCAAGATGCAAGTAAGTCTGACCCTACCTTTGATAAAATACTTGTTATATATATATTGCATAATGAAGATGGTTTTGATAATTCTCAAGAAAGATATGTTCTTTTAAATGAGGAGGAAGCAATGGATACACCATTTTTGGGTCCAATAAGGTCACAAAGAAGAGTGATACAAGCCAAGAACACAAATCTAAATCAAAGTAGGGTTGAACCTTCACAAGAATTTTTGGATGAAAAATCCTCCCCTTGGAAGCTCTGTGATACAAGAGCTTCATAATAACCCTGTAGCTTCAAAAGGCCATACCTTTCCTTTGAAAACCCTATTAATGCCCAATTTACAACTAGTATTCCCTCTGAAGTACCTACATAGGCTCCCCAAGTTGCTCCACAAGTTCATATCCCTAGCAATGCAGTCCAAACTGAAGAACTATTAAAATAAATTAAAGACATGCAACTAGAAATGAACAGACTAGAAAAAGAGAAGATTAGTGAAGCTATAAAAAGAAGGGATGATATGAAGATAATTCTTGAAAGTATGAGAGCTACTCAAAATGTTGCTAGCACCTCCATTCTTACATCTCAAAACCAAGCTAGAACTAGTCATCAAATTAGTGTTCCTTTAAATGCCTCTCATGTGAATACGTGGAGTAATCCCTAGCCAAATGTCACCTCACAAAATGTGCCTAATACAACCAATATGGGAAATGTCCCATTGGGAAGTGAAAACCCATATATGCTTGATAGAATAATCTTAGCACAAGTTTCATGCCTATGAATTCTAATACTTTAGTAGGTCCTCAAGTAAACCCTGCCCATAGTCAGTAGTTACAATAGAATTTGGGTATTGTAGGGGTGCCTCAACCACAATATGGGGTTTGAAACTTAGGGGTTGAAAATTATGTACCAAATACCCATCTCGATAGTATCAAGCAGGCCTTCAAATGCAATATAATGCCCCATCAAACATAGGGCGTTAGTATGTCCCCATAACATAATAACCACAAGTATAAAAAAATCCTTCTTTCAATCAAGGTGGGAAAAAATGTCTTGGAGCAGGAAATTTTCCAGGTAGGAGGCCCCTTAAAATGGATATATATAGATAACTTGATTTTGGAGGCATTTTTGGATACACTAATCAAGTCCCTAATGAGGTAAGTTCGTACCTTTTTCAGATTGTTAGGAAGTGATGTGGTAAGTGGTGAGGAACACCTTAGTACCTTTTTGAACTTGATTGATGATAGTGAGGTGGAACATGAAGATGTTGTCATGAAATTATTTATGCACCCATTAACTAGTGAGGCTAGAGATTGGTACAAAAAAATTCCAAATGTTAGCATTATATTTTGGGAGAATTTCAAGAGGGTTTTCATAGAGCAATATGGAACTAAAACTAATCCCAGGTTTTTGATTAATAAATTCACAAGAATAAGCAAGGGGTTGAATGAATCTATTGAAAAATTAAATGCAAGGTTTAATAGAATTTTAAACAAAATCCTAGGTGATATGAAGTCTAGTGATTCCATGTGTTTGGTCCTATATTGTAGCACTTATTACCCCAACATGGGTTATGAATTAAGAGATAAAACCCCTCACTCCTTGAGGGACACGTTTAGAGTTAAAACCCACATTGAAAATAATAGGAAAGCTTCAAGAAAAGTGAACAAAAGGGATGAAATTATAATCCTACAAAATCTAAGGGACATCAAAACAAAATAGCGCCCCCTGAGGATAAACTTGACAAGGTGATGACTGCCTTGAAGGATCTCAGTTATAAGGTTGCAATAAATGAAAAGGGTTTATCTCATGATAAACAAAAATATTAGAGGAAAGAGAAAATGCCAAAGCTATCAGATCAACCATACAACACTAATTGGCATAATGGTAGACCTATCCAGAACAATCTGAGAAAATGAAGAATAAGGAAACCCCTAATCAATTAAAGAGGAATAATGCAATTTTTGTAGAGGATACCCCTTGCTGTGATCCTTGCCAATTGTCACACTCTTCTTAGTAATGCATGGTTGTTAAATCTCTATGGGAGGGTTAGGAATCATATGATGATTGTGTAAATTCACACATGGAGGAACAAGGGATAAATATACAATTTGGGATGATTCCAGCCACTAGTCATTGTTCTTTAAATGAGGGGTGTTTACAAATGGATGTTCATGATAAGAGACATCAAGATTATTCCTATCATCAACAAGTATTTTCTGATGATGAAAATGAATATCATGTTGATGTAAATAATTTAGAATCGGAGTCAGAGGTCAAGTTGAGAATACCTTAAGATGAAGAAATCAAATCATCAACTACAACAGTTGTTGCTTAGGTTAAAACTAATTACAATTTGAGGAACATAACACTAAACAATGATCAAGGGAAACCTGGTAGCCTTTTCATAAATGAGGATGATAGTGGTGTGAAAATTCATACCCTTATAAAAAATAAGGATATTAAGACCAAGAAACTTGAAACCAAAGTTGTGTCTCCTCTCATAAAGGAAAAAGGTTAGAAAATAAGGGATGGTCAAGAAAATAAAGAACTTAGGACCACTCAAGAGAATAAACATGGAAATAAGCAAGAAAAGATAAATGATAAAATTGCTCCAAGTTGTGACATTCCAAAATACGCTACAATGGATATGACTCAAATCTTGTCACAAATCAAGCTATATGTTCCTTTACTAGAAATGATGAGGATAAAAGAGAACAAAAAAAAGGTAGTTTCCCTCATCACTAGTGCATTTACTAATTGTGGTGGAAGGAAAGTAATTACTTCTTCTGAGAAGGGTAAAGAGAAGATGAATGAAGTATATCCTAGAGGGATTCACTTTGAGATGCCTAAAGTATTTTTAGGAGAAACCCTAACTGCTAGCCCTAATCAAGTAGATCCCTTCTATGTGACCATGCAAGTCAATGATAAGTTAATCATAAATTGCATAGGGAAATTTTTTTCTATGGATTCAAGGTAAGTTCTAGTAATTGGAATTGTAAAAGAAGTGTCTTTTAAGTGAGCATCTTTCCCTAAAAAAACTATGAAATGAGTGTAATTTTTGTTGACATTCAAGCCCAATATGGAATGCTTCTATCAAGAAGATGGGTAGAATCATTCAGAGGGAGCAGGTAGTTGGATCTCTCTTATGCCACCATTCCTATAAATGGCAAGGAATTCAAGTTAATCAAGGAAAAGAGAGCTCCTAACACCATAGAAGATGTTTACCCAAAAAAGTGTACATTTTATTGATACTAATATGGACAACTTTAAGGTTGTGGATGCACAATTGATAGAGAATAGAGATCTGACATTTCTCCTTTTCATCCATTTTGACACCAATGGATTCCAATTGAGACACCAGAATATTGAATGCTTCCAAGTGGTATGTGATTCATCCACCCTCTTCCATTCTCAAGGAATACAATTTCTTGCTCGAGAAAATCGTTCACTAAATATTTGGTCTGATACATCTCACCAAGCTTCTTCCATTGTTTTTGTGCAGAGGTCTCCTCGTGGACATTAATTAAAATAGATTCTTTCAAACACAATTTGATTAGACCCTTGGCTTTACGGTCCATAACATCATATTGAGTAGCCTAAGTAGGCTCTACAAGCCTTAAAACATTCTCATCAATAGCATCCCACAGATCTTGATCTATCAACAAATCCTCCATCTTTAGCTTCCACATTTCAAAATTATTTCTAGAAAATTTATCCACCTCTATTCTCCCTAATGAACTTTCCATCTGAAAATTCTTGCAACAAGATCACAAATTATCTTCTACACAAGCTCCCACTCAAACCTAGATTAATCCAAAAAACCCAACAACCCACAATAGAAACCAAAGGTGATCAGGGTCTAATACCACTTGTAAGGAAGCTAAGGTATCAGAACAACTTCCTACACTAATCTTGAGAGGAGAATAATGCAAAACTTTTACAAATATTTAACAGTTATAGAAACTTAAACATAAATATCATGCATACCACAACATAGTGATTTACGTGGGGAAAACCCTTTCGGGAGAAAAACCCCACACTCCAAAATTTTCCCAATATATTATTCAGTAAATCATAAAGATTACAATATACTTGCAAAGAAGGCTTCTCACAGGAGTATCACCACTCAAAGATCAAGACACAACATGACTTCTATCAAACTCTTAAAATACATCACTGTATCTCTCTACCACATTCATAATACAACACCCTCATAAAATAGGATTATATTCTAGGGCAAGACAGGCCAACAAAATATCCACTATTAGATCTAAAACCTAATAATTAATGGTCTAGATTTACAATGTATCATTTATCTAATGTATGTCATCCATTTTAGTAGTTTCCTGAAAAAGTTAACAAAAAATTGTTTACACGCATCCCACTCCTCCCCCTTG
Source organism: Sequoia sempervirens (assembly GCA_007258455.2). Classification (NCBI taxonomy): domain Eukaryota; kingdom Viridiplantae; phylum Streptophyta; class Pinopsida; order Cupressales; family Cupressaceae; genus Sequoia; species Sequoia sempervirens. The sequence continues at coordinate 48,624 of VDFB02179457.1, forward strand.
ATGCCATTGTATATTACACATATCAGTGTAACTAAGATATATATATTTGAATATATATATATATATGAATATATATATATGAATATGAATATATATATATATGAATATATATATATATATGAATATATATATATATATGAATATATATATATATAGCCTATCAACAATAACCTTTATATAATTGCAAGGTTGAGACATATTTTCCCAACAAAGATTTCTATCTCAACCTAAGGGAGTACATGGTGAGTAGCTTCGGGGTACAATCTTCATTCCCTGCACTACACCAAGCCATGACTAAACATGAGCCTTAAATTAGGCTAAAACAAGGCAATCTAGGGAGTCCTTGATACATCGAGAGGGTGCATGAGGCATGTCTGTGAACACCATCCCATCACAAGTGTGGCTCAGAAAATTTTGGCAGGAAAGCTTGGACCAACCCCTCACACCTAACTAGGAATCACCCTAGTATCAATGCTCCACTAGACACGATGCAATTAGATTGGAGCACAACTTTCGTTCTCCCCCCTTTGTATACCTTGTCAGTTCACATGGTTGAGGTCATCCCTTGGGTGATGAAATAACTAGTAGTCCTCCTAAAGGGTAGGAAATGCTAGGTATTTCTAATCCCTAGGCTTGTACGTGGCACAAGGAAAGAGCATACACACAAGCTAGCACTCCTACGTAGACTCACAAATGGACTTGGGTTTATTTGCAATTTTTTATCCCCAGGCTCACCAGACAATGCAAGAGGAGAGCATATGTCAACAAGAGACTCCAAACACAAAAAACAAAGTTCTTTGACCCCTTTAAGAAATTGAAATGCTCCTAACTAGTTAGGGAAAACAACTATAGTGCACACAATCACCAATCTTTGACAAGTGAGAAGTTGCAAATAGTTAGTCTAGCTAGCACACACACAAATGGACAAGTGAGAAGATTAGTACCAAAAATTCAAGGTAATAGAAATATTTTAAATGAAGATTAAGATTCAAGTTTACCTCAGGCTATCATGCATCTACCCCTGAAGTTCATGTATCCACCTTTGAAGGTTTCCAATTTGGCTATGAAGGTCATAGGATTGGCTATGTAGGTCATGGGATTGGCTATGTAGGTTGTGGGATTGGCTATGTAGGTCACAAGATTGGCTATGTAGGTTGCAAGATTGGGTATGTAGATCATGGGATCGACTATGTAGGTCACATGATTGGCTATGTAGGTCACAAGATTGGCTATGTAGGTTGCAGGATTGGTTATGTAGGTCGTAGGATTGGCTATGTAGCTCGTAGGATTGGCTATGTAGGTTGAAGGATTGGAAATGTAGGTCACATAATCACCTATGTAGCAGTAGCATCTATGTAGTAGAATCACCTATGCAGCAAAATCGCCTATGTAGCAGAATTGCCCATGTAGCAAAATTGCCTATGTAACAAGATCACCTATTTGTTTGCAAGATCGCTTATCCATTCACAGGATCGCCTATTCATTCACAAGATTGCCTATCCGTTTGCAGGATCTCCTATGTAGGCCAGAGACAACAAACCAAATGCACTTTCTCCTCTGAATATTTAAAGGTGGAGGGTTGGTCGCACATTCATCCTTGTAAGTTCTAGGATGGCCTGTTAAGGTCACGGATCCACACCTGTCAGGCAGATTCACCTCTAAAGTCTGAAAAATTTTGAACTTACAAAAAGTAAAACAATCGAAAACAAATCAAGGGACCCGTAATGTGGGTTCCACCGGACATGCCAGAAATTTGTGTAGTGTTTTCTATCCTAAAATGCAAATATAAACTAAATGCAATAAGAAAACAAATGCAAAACACTCAAGATTAGCCTAGTTGAATCTTAGCAAGAACAAACAAGCAAACAAACATGGAATTTTACCTTGCCAAGATTGATGAAGTGGTTGACCCTTGTTGAGTTGATTTTTTATGCTCCTTTTGTGACCAAAATGCTATACAACCTACATGAAAATGAAGGTGATTGTGCAAGGGATGCAATGATAGAGATGAAAATGAATTTGGATGCACAATGAAATCTTGAAAGTTGCAGCAATGGAGGTATGTGTGAGATTGAGAGAAAAAGTGTAAGTATGCAATTGTGTGTGAAAAATGAAATTGGCTAAGTATTTATCCATTTTGGAGAGAGAAATATGAAGGTCAAGATTGAAATTAGGTTTAGGAATCAATGGTTGAGATGCCTTGAGGCATCTCAACACGTGGTGAAGACATGTGTCTTCCTAGGTGGAAGGGATGGAATGATGTGGAGATGAGGTGGCTCCCATGTGGAGGTACTTTTAAGTACCTTGGTGAGAGGAAAAGGCTTGACTTGCTTTATCCTCCCCAAATCATGGGGAGGATGTGACAAGAGAAGGATTTTAAAATTCTTCTAAAATCTCCCTAGATTTTGGAGAAGAGCCTTGGGAAGACAGAGGAATTTAAAATTCCTCTTGTAAGGACATTAGGATTTGGAGGATGAATTAAAAATTACCTCTTAATTCCTCCAAGGATGTGGGGGGAATGAAGTGGAATTAAAAATTCCACATGTGAGACCTTGGGTGAATAAGTGGAATTAAAAATTTGTAGTAGGCATATTGGGAGAATAAAAAAGGAATTTAAAATTCCTTGGGGGATGGGGATAGCTTCTCCAAATGGAGAAAGCCTTTATGAGGGTCAAATTAGGTACATATGTCATTATTAGAAATAGACCTAGGTTAGGAATTAATTAATCAAGGTTAATGGTCATGCAAATGATTAGACAGTTTAATGATGGGATTAGAGGCAACTTGCAAATTATGGAGGATGTGACACTAACCACAATTAGTGGTGTGCACATCCTAATCACGGGTTAATTAAGTTAACCCAAATTAAGGAAGAATTATGGAGGATGGTGACATATGGAGGGAGAAATGGATGAATTAAAATTGATTTAATTCATGTGGGCCAAATGACTAAATTAAGTAAATTGGTCTATTCATTTAATTTGGAGGGGAAAGGCATAAATTATTCAATTTATTAATTAAATACCTTGAGGTTGTGATGTTGCTATCAGGATTCAACTGTGTAGTTTTATGATTCAAATGCATTGACCCATGTTTCATGAGTAGTGGTTCACAAGAACCCATCTCTCATGACAATGAATGGTCCACTTAGCACTCATTGCATCTAGGTGATTTTCACAGAGGTGAAGCATTGGGCCTTCTCGAGAGGTCACCCATCCTAGTACTACTTCAACTCAAGCACACTTAACCACAAAGTTTTCCACAAGGTTAAGCCCACTTAGCTTGCAACCCCATTTGCAAAACTTTCAGCAAGTTTTGTGCATTATGAACCATTCATTATAGATCCCCTTTAGCTCATCAATTGATAAGTAGGAAGTATTTTCCACAACATGTCAAAGTGTGATATTGCTATCAAGATTCAACTGTGTAGTTTTACAAGTCAAACTCATTGACCCATGTTTCATGAGTAGTGGTTCACAAGAACCCATCTCTCATGATAGCAATATCACAATTTGACATGTTGTGGAAAATATCTCATACTTATATACCTTAAGTTTGTTAGAGATAAGGATGAATATCAATCAAATAATAAAATTATTTAATTAATATGGATGCATATGTGGTTTAGTGTATAAATTTGATCGTATGGATGTGGTCAATTTTAGATGTCTACAAGAAGCTACTTGAGTTGGTCCCTATACATCTATATACACAACCTCCAATTTCTCACTCTTCTTTTATTTCCCATCTTTGAGAAAAATCACTCTCTTTTGCTTCCCATAAATAGAATTTTCAAAAAAATCCATGTTAATATGTTTTGGACCTAGCAATAACTTCTTAGAGTAAAGAATTTGCATACCTTTATTACTCATATTCCCAATTCTATGATGCCATAGTGTTATTTTATACCCGCAACAACTATTCTTGTAATTTTTTTTGAACCCATGATAATTGTTGTAATTGTTTTTGCAACAACTTTTCCTATTGTAGTTTTTCCTACAATAACTAATGTAGAAGGAATAGTATTACTAGTACACAAATATAAAGTGCCTAATTTTACACCTTTAGCTATTACTAATGCACCTTTAGTAACCTTCTAGAATTTATCTATAAAGGTAACTATGCAACCTTCATTTCCCAGGTGCCCTACTAAAATTAGATTCTTTCTTAGCTTTGGAACGTACCTTACTTCCAATAGCAGCCATTGATTTCCATTTTTCAACTTAATTTTTATTCTTCCCTTTCCAATAATCTAACAAGGTTCATTATCACCCAAATATACCAGTCCAAAATCTCCTTGGACATATTCAAGAAAATAATTTCTATGGGGCATAACATGAAATGATATCCCTTGAACCTATTACCCATGAATCATCAACATTGTCTAAGGAAATAATTAAATCATCATCTGATTTAATTACAAAATTTGTTTCTTTGTTATTATCTTTTTTTCTCTCTTTTTCTTTTTTGAGACCAACAAGTGACCTATTTTTCTATAGTACCAGCAACCCTTCCTTCCTCTGAATTGAGACCTTTTGTTCTTCAATCTCCCTCATAACTTCCCATGATCTCACTCTCCTTTGATCTTACCTTGTCCTCTATGTTGGAACTGTAAAAATCTGATGATTTTTACATATTACTCGCATTAATATTTTTCCAAATAAGTTCTACCACGGGTACATTTTGCTTGCATTTTGCCCATATTGCCCCATTGAATCCATCGGGTCTTGCATTTTTCACATTCTGGTTCTTATCGGCGTGAGAATACCATTTTCTCCCCGACCCATTGTGCATTTTCTGCTAACATGAGTCTGTGTTGCCTTTCGGCAAGACTCGTTTGATGTCACAGTGATCTAAATTTTCTTGTGGCCATCATTTGGCAGGAATTCTTCATGGTCTCGGTGACAGTGGTTGATTCGCATTTCGGAAAGAGTCCAGTTGTTGATATAATGTTTCACTGAGTGCTTTATGTCTCAGTGAAAGGCTTGAATAAGGCTACATCGGCAAGAGTTGGGTAGTATCGGCATTGTGTCTTGGCGAATATCTTTCGTCTTACCGACCAGTGGTGGGAGGATTCATATCGTTATAAGTTGGAGCTATCAGTATGAGGTCTCGCCGAGTGACCTTCGGTCTTGCTGACACTTCATATGAGGTTTTGCTTCGGCCAAGCGGGTTGCTTTTGGTGTGAGGTTACAATGAGTTTCTTTTGTCAGACCGACCGGTGGTGGAAGAATTGGTATATCGGCAAAGGATCTTGGCATCGGCATTATGTCATAGTGAGCCCGTCAGGTCTTGTCGACATTGTTTTATGAATGGTTTTCGGTGAAAGGTTGGCATTCTCTTGGAGATCATGTGTGCTTGGGTTGTTTCGGTATGATTTTGTTGGTTCTCTGGGACCTCTCCCCGATTTTGAATCGTCTTGGCGAAAGCAGGTGGGAGATGGTTTTCGGCGAGAGGTTTGTTATGTCTCACCGACCGACAACATAAAGGGGTGTGATATCGGCATGAGTTAAGATTTTTGGCATGTGGTCTCAGCGAGTGTGAATTGTCTTACCGACTATGTGAACCAATGTTGTTTTGGCCAAACTAAGCGATATCGATATGAGGTCTCGGCGAGTGACCTTTGGTCTCGCCGATGAAAACAAAAATACTTGTTGGTATGAGGATTGATTTGTCATAGCGACGTTCAAGGATGGTTGGGGTCTTTCGGTATAACAAAGTAATCTGCAGGAGGTCTTCCCAAGAGCGATTTGTTACAGCGACAAGTTTGATCACGGGGGCTCTCGGCAAAACAAAGGCTTGTCTACATGACATCTCCCCAATATCATAGAGCTAAAGCGAAACACAAAGGGAACATGCAGATGCTTCTTGTCTTCGGTGTAACGAACAATTGGTCAAAGCGACATGTGAATGGTAAAAGAGCTCTCAGGGAAAAATAGGGTGATCTATAGGATATCTCCCCGATGGAAGTGGTCACGGTGAAGGTGAATAACACCCATGAAGTGATTAACGATTGAATTGCCTTCAGCATAGCTATTTGATTTGTCTCACTGATTGTTTCATTGATGAATAATAGAAATTCAAATACTGAGGCCGACATGTAAATTGCTAAATTACCATTGCAGGCCGACTTGATTGGAGCCCAAATTCTATGGAGGGCCAACATGGATTTTCAATATGTTTATTTTCTTGATGTTGGTGTATAAATAAGCTTTTTTGTAATTGTAAAATCATCACCAGTTATTAGACATTCGATACACAGTAGATATAGTGGAATAAAATTATCAAATCAGAGACTATTGTTGCATGATTTCAGAATGGAGGTATTTATGAAAATCAGTTGATGTTGCTGCATTTCTCTAGTGTCAATTATTTGTTGAATTTAATTAAAGTATTGCTAAGTTGTCTCCAAGATTGAGGCTTTTTGGTTGTTTGAATTGATATGACAAGTTTATATATAATTCATCAGTGCACATTTGTTGTATCTATGTGATTGATTAATTGGTTCTTTCAAGCAAAGATTAAATCCTTTTAGTTAATTACAGTAATCAGACAGAATCATCTGGATTGTTTAAGTAGAACTTCGTAATCACATTTTGCATGTTTATACAAGTTGTAAACATAGTATATGCCAGATAATTTGAGTTTCTCCAGAGAAGTGTTGATCATCTTGATCTCATTTGACTCTGTATACCCAACAAGGCACTGGTCTCTACACTTCATCATTTTGAACTCATTCAATTTCTTTATATTTGTTTATTGAGCATTTTAGGATTTAGAGTTGAAGATTGTTGTTGTGATTGATTTCATTTGTTCACTTCCATTTTCCATTATGGACAAATCATTGTAAGAAAGATAATCATAAGATAAGTCTGCTTAATTCAGAGAGGTACACCTGCCCAAGGTTTAGCAGCACCTAAAGAGTAGAAGGTTGAGTTATCTTGACCTTGTCTGTTACCCTAAAGCGTATCAAGAGATTGGAAGCCTCTTGAGGTATCTTGCTTGCATTTTTGAGAGCTAAAAATTTGGCGAATCTACTGGGGAATACATTCAGAATCAAGGCCTTAATCATAGAGTCAGGAACTTTATACAGACTCCGCTGGGAATAAAGGAATATCAAGTATTTTTCTCACTTTTGACAAAAGTGAGTGGCGACTCTGACAGAAGTTGTGCAGTTATTCAATCATGAATGGAAGAAGATCTTAGTGCAAGGGAGGTCATACTGGAGCTCCTACTGGTAGTAGCAAATGGACACACAAAGATGACAGAGTTGATAAGGGAAATAAGATCAATGAGGACATGTGCATAATTGACAAAGGAAAAGTGTCAAGAGCACAGGGTGAAACATATAATTGCTATGATACATGGAGAGATGATTCAAGCGCAGACCTTTGTACCCTTGAAGATCGAAGAAATCCCTTCCCTTCTATTGATCCTTAGAAACAGGCTGAGTTTGAAGCTGCACTTGAGTCTGAACGAATTAGAATTCAACATGAGTATGATTAGAAGATGGAGAGTAACCAAAATGTGTTTACTGATCATGAGCTTCCTGAGGAAGTAAAGGCACAGTTTGAATCACAGAGGAAGGAGATAGAGGAGCTGAAGGCTACATTATAGAAAGTCCAAATTACTTCTCAGATAGCTAATTTCCCTCTGAAGTATGTACCACCTCATAAGCAGGGTAATCATGGTGTAGGGCCTTCAAATCCACTAGTGTCTCCTCACCATCGGATGGGGAATCACTACAAGCAACCAAATCATCCACCTCATATTCCCACACAGCATATAGCTATACATCCACCTCCTGGTCAGTCTTTTATCCCATAGTATAATGCACAATACAATAATCTCATGCACCAGTATCAGTGTCCACCTATTCCTCCCCCTCACCAGCATACAACCAGGATCAGACAATTTGATTTAGCAGATTTTCAGTTATACCCTTACCCTATAGATGGAAATTGGAGGGGTATGGTGCCCAAATTTATAGGGAGCAATGCAATCACTACTGAAGAGCATTTAAGGAGTTTCAACATTTTCATCCAAGACATAGATGTGACATATGAATATTTACACATGAAGTTGTTTATGATGTCGCTTCTTGAAGATGTTAGGGATTGGTTCAACAGCTTGCAAGCATACTCAATCAATTCTCTTCAAGTATTCCAAGATCGATTCTTAGAACAATATGGGAATCTAAATGCACCAGATACAGCTCTTCATGAGTTGATGCGAATTCAAAAAAATCAGAATGATTCAATTTATGATTTCAACCGAAGATTCAACAAGTTGCAGACTAAGGTACCTCCTGGATCAAGGCTGCCAGATTCTATAGCTTTGAGTGTTTATTTGAATCCATTTGATCCTAAAACAAGGTATGAATTGAGGAATAGATTCCCAAGAGATCTGGCTGAAGCTCAGAAGATAGCATTAACAATTGAAAACAATAGGAAGGCTGCTGATATAGTCAATAAAAGAGATAACCCAAGGCCTCCTCAGCAAAGCAATAATTATCAGTACAGATAGGAGAACACATACAGAAATGAAAGGCCGAGGTTGCATGATATGCCTTATAATACAGACTGGAATGATGGAAAACCTATAACAGCTAGGCCTAGAAACAAAGAGACTCCTGATCCATTGAGCAAGAAGGGAACTTACATGGTGAGTAATAATTACTTCTGTGAAGTTTGTGATACACCACATTCTGTAGACTATTGTGTTGTAGCTCAAAGGATGCAAGAGGAGGGAATGTTGATGGAAAATAATGGAGAGGATCACAAGGTTTATTTGACTTCAAACACTTTTTACCATGCTGAGGAAGGATACTCATCTTTGGAGGATGAAGGTTATGAGTATGATGTTTCAAATCAGAAGTATAATGTCCATATGGCTAAACAACATATCCTTTCTGATTCTGAAGAAGATTATACAGAGCCACATTCAGTTGAGGCACCTACTCAATGTAGTATTAGAAGACTCACCAAAGAAGAAATAGAAAGACTAACTGTTGCTATAGTTGAGGAAGCAAGGAGTAAATACTGGTTGAGAAACATAATAGTAAATGAGAAGGAAGGTGTTCCTGGGGGAATCTTTATGAAAGATCAGAAGATGACACAAGGAACTGTGAAGAAATCAGAAAATAAGCAGCATGATAAAGGTGAACAGAAGTCTGTCCAAAAATAGGAAGTTAAAGAGGAAGTGAAGGAATTACATAAAGAGACACAAGCACCTGGCCAGCCTAATAAAAAAGAAAAGGAAGAAAACAAAGGAGATGCGCCAAAACTGAAAAAGACTGTTAAGGTGGAGAGCTCTTCTTTTGACTTCACTCAGGATTTATCCTAGGTAAAAATGTCTGTCCCACTACTTGAAATGATGAAAATAAAAGAATATAGGGACACTGTTGTTCAATTGATAACGAATGGAAATGAAAAACATGTGAATTCTGAGAATAGGGTAGCAATTAAAGCAGTCAATAGGCAAGAGAAAGTAAATATCCCAGAACTCTGCTTGAATGATGTATTAACAACTCCCCCTCAAGTGGATCCTTTTTTCACTACATTACTCATAAATAGCAAACTGCTGAGAAATTGCATGATAGACTCTAGTGCTACTATAAATATCATGCCAGTAGGAGTTATGAAGCAGCTTGGCATGTGGGTTGATACATGTGAAGGCAAGTGTTATGCAATGGATAACAGACCTGTTCCTGTGGTAGGCATTATGAGAGGAGTCAAAGTCAAGCTGGCTACTTATCCACAAGTGGCTTATAATATAGATATAACAGTGATTGATACTCCTCCACAGTTTGGTATGCTCTTGTCAAGACAATGGATAGCAGCAGTTGGAGGAAACGTCCAGTTTGATTTATCTTATGCTACTATTCCAGTGAATGGTCACGAGGTCAAATTGTATAGAGAGCCAAGAATGAACCAGCTTGTTGATTATGTACCTCAAGCTCAGATCAATTTTTTTTGTGATGTTGATCTTGGAAGTTTTAAGATTGAATCATCCCAGCCAGAATTAACCAATAGTGATCCAATTGAAAAGCATGTGGCACAAAGTTGCAATGAAGTGTGGAAGATGTATTTTGATGGAGCATGCAGCCAAGAAGGTAATGGTGCTGGGATTGTTCTTGTTTCACCTGAAGGTATTACATTTAAATATTCATTTTTGTTAGCATTTGAATGTACAAACAATGTGGCAGAGTATGAAGCCTTGTTGACAGGTCTGAACATAGCTGTGAAACACAAGATTAAATTGCTGGCTGTTCTGGGCAATTCTAAGTTGGTTGTTTCACAAATTAAATCCAAGTATGCAGCAAAGCACAAAAGATTAAAGCAATATAGGAATGCTGCATGGGACACAATTGAATTATTCGATGCCTTCTCAATTGAGTGGATTGATAGGTCAAAGAATATAATGGCTGATTTTTTAGCAAATGTGGCACTCAAAAGAGATGATATCACATTGGCTGGGGTTTCACAGATTGAGTTCAAGACAAGGCCTGTTGTTCCTAATAACATTTATAGTTGGTAGGTTTTCAATGATGATACTGATCTTTTGAAATTCCTCAATTGTATAGATCAGTATGAGGCCCAGGAAATTGACTTCAATGTTTTTTTGAGGAAGTGGATGGGAAGCAAATAGTGTTTGGCAAGGATATATCACAGCTCAAAACAAATAAGCTTCCTAAGGGCTTAGTGGCATTGGAGCGGTTGTATGATGGAAATGATCGGTCTCTCATGAAGTAGACGCCAGTCAGAAGAGAGGATATTGAAGAAGTTAATTTGGGGACTAAAATAGCACCAAGGAAGGTGTACATAGGCAAGAAGATAAGCCCTACAATTAGAAAAATGCTGATAGAGTTGCTGAGAAAGTATAAGCACGTCTTTGCTTGGTTTATAAAGATCTAAAAGCATACAGGGAGGATCTATTTCAGCATGAAATACCATTGAAGCCTGACACCAAACCATTCAGACAGAAGCAAAGACCCATAAACCCAACATTGGAGCCTAAAATGCAAGAAGAGTTGACAAAGCTCAGAGATGGGGGAATCATCAAACCAATCAGGCACTCAACGTGGGTCTCAAATTTGGTCCCTGTGAGGAAGAAAAATGGAGACATCAGATTATGTGTGGACTTCATAAATTTGAATATGGCATCTCTCAAGGATAATTATCCTCTACCCAATATGGAGGCTATATTGCACAAGGTGACAGGCTCTAAACTGTTGTCCATGATGGATGGGTTTTCAGAATACAACCACGTTAAAGTCAAAGAATCTGAGCAATATAAGACAACATTTACAACTCCTTGGGGAACGTATGTATACATAAGAATGCCATTTGGTCTCACTAATGCAGGAGCAACTTTCCAAAGAGCTATGGACATGGCATTTGCAGATTTGATCAATGCTATCATGGTGGTGTACCAGGATGACCCGAATGCTTATTTGAAGAAGGATGAGGATCATGTACAACATCTGGAAAAGGTATTTATTAAAGCCCTAGAATATGGTATCAGCTTAAATCCTAAGAAGTTTCATTTTGCAGTCACAGAAGGTAAGCTCTTAGGACATATTGTTTCAAAAGAAGGAATTAGAATAGATCCTGAGAGGGTTGAGGCCATTGATAGAATTCATGTTCCCAAAACTGTTAAGGCTATACAATCATTCTTTGGACAGATTAATTTTGTTAGGAGATTTGTTTCTAACTTTGCTTGAGATCATTAAGCCCATATCAAAAATGTTGAAGAAAGGATAGAAAATGGAATGGACTGCAGAGCCCTTGGAAGCTTTTATATCTATCAAAAGGGCCATCAAGGAAGCTCATGTCCTTAAATCTCCAGACTTTACAAAACCTTTTCAGATATTTTCATTTGCTTCAATGCATACTATTGTTGTTGTTATGTTATAGAAGAATGACGATGGTCATGAACAGCCTGTGTCTTTCTTCAGTAAGTCATTACAAGGGTCTGAATTGAAATATGACATAATGGAAAAATAGGCATTTGCATTAGTAAAAGCTACAAAAGCTTTCAGACCATATCTTGTTGGAGCAAAGGTGATTGCTTATGTCCCTCATGCAGCTATCAAAGATATTCTAACACAGTCTAAAGTAATAGGAAAAAGATGCAAATGGATTAACAAGATCCAAGAATTTGACATGGAGATATAGATTACCAAATTAGTAAGAAGTCAAGGCTTGGCTAGGTTGATGGCAAAATCAAATATTGAAGCAAATCAGGTTTGTAATGTAGATGAAGGGATTACAGTTGCAAGCATTCAACACACTCCTTGGTATACTGATATCATGCATTACCTTAAGTTCACAAAGTGTCCAGAGGGATTGAGTGACAGCCAAAAGAGAACTTTGAAGTTGCAAGCATCAAAATATGTTTTCATGGATGGAGATCTGTTTTGGAAGAATAGGGATGGTATACTGTTGTTATGTCTTGATGAATCTTAGGCCAAACATGTCCTAAGTGAAATGCATGAAGGAGTTTGTGGAGGACATTATTTAGGAAAAAAAACTACACACAAAATCCTCAGGGTAGGTTACTACTAGCCTAGAGTTTTTAATGATTCTCTTACACATGTAAGAAAGTGTGAAGCCTACCAGAGGTTCTTTGGAAAACTGAAGTATCAAGGAGCTTTTCCACTTCGACCGTTGCAAGCTGATGCCCCTTTTCATCAATGGGGAATTGATTTCATTGGAGAGATACAAGAAAAATCAAGTGGGGGATACAAGTGGATATTGGTTGCAACTGATTATTTTACCAAGTGGGTAGAGGCAATCCCAACTAAACAGGCTACAAGCAAAGTGGTGACAAATTTCTTGATGGACAACATTATCACCGGATTTGGTACACCACTGAGGTTAATCACAGACAATGGAATGTGTTTCAGATCAGATGAGTTCAAATGCTTCTGTGACCCATATGGCATTACTATTTCTTATGCAGCTCCTTACCATCCACAAGCTAATGGTCAAGCTGAATCTAGTAATAAGAGTCTTTTGAAGATTATAAGGAGGATGTTGAGTCAAAACAAGAAAGCTTGGGATTCAAAATTAAGGCTGGCAGTATGGGTTGATAGGATTACTATGAAGAAAGTAATTGGAAAATCCCCATTTGAGCTGGTATATGGAATGCAAGCCAAGATGCCTTTGCAGAATTTGTTGCCAATCTATAGGTTTGTCCATTAGGAAGATTTGGATGTTCCTAGACCTATGGAAGAAAGAATGGAGCAACTAGTTGAGCTTGATGAAATAAGGAGAAGTGCCCAAAGTCAAAACATGAAGTTACAAACACAGATGAAGTATCTATTTGACAAGAAGGCAAAGGATAGAAAATTTGAGGAGAATGACTTGGTGTTAATGTGGAATGCAAGGTGTTAGGAGAAGGGAAAACATGGTAAATTTGAAGCTTTGTAGCTGGGACCTTTTGTTGTTATTGGAAAGAAGGGTGAAGACTCATATTATCTACAGAATATGGCTGGTGAAGATCAGGAATTGCCTGTTCATGGGAAATTCTTGAAGCAATTTTTCTCTTGAGCAACATAGACCATTAAGGGTTGCCAGTGCATGGACAACTCTTGCTTATCCTCTTTAAAATTATTTTCCATACACGGTAGTTTAGGATTTCATTCATCTCCATCTTGCATTCACTTTCCATTCATTTCCATTGCCTTTCACTTCATTTCTGCTCTCTGGTTTATCAAGGATCTGGATCCTTGCGATGATCTCACTATCATCCATCCCCAGATGGAGCCACTATTGCAACTGTAAAAATCTGATGATTTTTGCATATTATTCGCATTCATATTTTTCCAAATAAGTTCTACCATAGGTACATTTTTCTTGCATTTTTCCCATATTGCCCCATTGAATCCATCAGGTCTTGCATTTTTCAGATTTTGGTTCTTATCGGCGTGAGAATACCATTGTCTCCCCGACCCATTGTGCATTTTCTGCTAACATGAGTCTTTGTTGCCTTTCGGCAAGACTCATTTGATGTCACAGCGATCTAAATTTTCTTGCGGGCACCGTTCGGAAGGAGTTCTTCACAGTCTTAGTGATAGTGGTTGATTCGCATTTCGGCAAGAGTTTGGTCGTCGATATAATGTTTCACTGAGTGCTTTATGTCTCGGTGACAGGCTTGAATGAGGCTACATTGGCGAGAGCTAGACGGTATCGGCATTGTGTCTTGGCAAATATCTTTCATCTTACCGACCGATGGCGGGAGGATTCATATCATTATAAGTTGGAGCTATCGGTATGAGGTCTCGACGAGTGACCTTCAGCCTCGCCAACACTTCGTATGATTTTTTGCTTCGGCCAAGCGGGTTGCTTTCAGTGTGAGGTTACAATGAGTTTCTTTTGTCACACCAACCGATGGTGGAAGAATTGGCATATCGGCAAAGGGTCTTGGCTTCGGTATTATGTCATAGCGAGCCCGTCAGGTCTTGCCGATAGTGTTTTATGAATGGCTTTCGGTGAAAGGTTGGTATTCTCTCGGCAATCATGTGTGCTCGGGTTATTTCGGTATGACTTTGTTGGTTCTTTGGGACTTCTCCCCAATTTTGAATTGTCTTGGCAAAAGCCGATGGGAGATGGTTTTCGGCGAGAGGTTTATTATGTCTCGCCGACCGACAACATAAAGGGGTGCGATATTAGCATGAGTTAATATTTTCGGCATGTGGTCTCGGCGAGTGTGAATTGTCTTACCGACTATGCGAACCAATGTTGTTTCGGCCAGACTAAGAGATATCGATATGAGGTCTCAGTGAGTGACCTTTGGTCTCACCGATGAAAACAAAAAGACTTGTCGGTATGAGGATTGATTTGTCATAGCGACGCTCAAGGATGGTTGGGGTCTTTCGATATAACAAAGTAATCTACAGGAGGTCTTCCCGAGAGCGATTTTTTATGGCGACAAGTTTGATCACAAGGGCTCTCGGCAAAACAAAGGCTTGTCTACATGACATCTCCCAGATATCACAGAGCTACAGCGAAACACAAAGGGAACATGCGGATGCTTCTTGTCTTCGGTGTAACAAACAATTGGTCACAGTGACACACAAATGGTAAAAGAGCTCTCGAGGAAAAATAGGGTGATCTATAGGATATCTCCTCGATGGAAGTGGTCACAGCGAAGGAGAATAACACCCACGGAGTGATTAGCGATTGAATTTCCTTCAGCATAGCTATTTGATTTTTCTCACTGACTGTTTCACTGATGAATAACAGAAATTCAAATACTGAGGCCGACATGTAAATTGCTAAATTACTGTTGCAGGCCGACTTGATTGGAGCCCGAATTCTATGGAGGGCCGACATGGATTTTCAATATGTTTATTTTCTTGATGCTAGTGTATAAATAGGCTTTTTTGTAATTGTAAAATCATCACCAGTTATTAGACATTCGATACACAGTAGATATAGTGGAATAAAATTATCAAATCAGAGACTATTGTTGCATGATTTCAGAATGGAGGTATTTATGAAAATCAGTTGATGTTGTTGCATTTCTCTAGTGTCAATTATTTGTTGAATTTAATTAAAGTATTGCTAAGTTGTCTCCAAGATTGAGGCTTTCTGGTTGTTTGAATTGATATGACAAGTTTATATAATTCATCAGTGCACATTTGTTGTATCTATGTGATTGATTAATTGGTTCTTTCAAGAAAAGATTAAATCCTTTTAGTTAATTACAGTATTCAAAGAGAATCATCTAGATTGTTTAAGTAGAGCTTCATAATCACATTTTGCATGTTTATACAAGTTGTAAACATAGTATATGCCAGATAATTTGAGTTTCTCCAGAGAAGTGTTGATCATCTTGATCTCATTTGACTCCACATACCCAACAAGGCACTGATCTCTACACTTCATCATTTTGAACTCATTCAATTTCTTTATATCTTTTTATTGAGAATTTTAGGATTTAGAGTTGAAGATTGTTGTTGTGATTGATTTCATTTGTTCATTTCCATTTGCCATTATGGAAAAATCATTGCAAGAAAGATAATCATAAGATAAGTCTGCTTAATTCATAGAGGTACACCCGCCCAAGGTTTAGCAGCACCTAAAGATTATAAGGTTGAGTTATCTTGACCTTGTTTGTTACCCTAAAGCGTATCAAGAGATAGGCAGCCTCTTGAGGTATCTTGCCTACGTTTTTGAGAGCTAACACTCTACATTTAAAAAATTACCCAAATGTTGAAGTATCACATGTGGTCTTCCTTTGAATCTCCTTGCTTAGAATCACACCAACAACATCATCAAATTTTAATGTACTTAAACCAAAAATAGAGTTACTTACAACCATAACCAAGTTGTTCCAACTTTCTAGCAAAGAACATAGAATTTAGAGAGCTCAAACTTCATCAAAACTAACTTTTACAAAAGTTAATTGACTAGTAATTGTATTAAATTCATTCAAATGGTCCATTACAAAACCTCCTTCAACCATTTTCATATTAAATAACCACTTCATTAAGAATACCTTATTTGAAGTTGAGAGTTTTTTGTATAATTTTTCCAACATTTGCATCAATTCATCCATTGTTTTCTCTTTGGATATATTAAATGCCACAGACAATGCCAAGCACAACCAAATACTTCCCAGTTCCTTTCTATCCATAATTTCCCATTCTTTGTCAAACATTTTTGGCAGTTTCTTTGTTTTTCCCTGCAATGGTTGCCACAAATATTTTTTATATAGGTAATATTCCATCTACATTTTCCATAAGTGATAATTCTAGTTGTTAAACATTTTGAACTTTAATTTTCTTTATTTAGACACTTCTCCCACTCAATATTGAATCTCTCCTTCCAAATGATCGAACACCACCGCTCTAATACCAATTGTTAGGATTTACTAACAAGATGGAGCAATTAAGATTAACCAATTATAATACAGCTAACAAAAAATTAAAAAATGAATTTACATAGAAAATGGAGATTAATTTGGTTCACCCAATGTGGGCTACATCCACAAAAATAGTCATCAAAAATTTTATCATATCCCAAAAAATACAAGCTACATACACTTGCAACACTACCCACAGTTGCATCTACACTCCCATTTTTCTCCACAACACACAACACAACCTATTGCTATGTGTTCATACACATTCTCATGCCTTGACTCTTCACCTTCCACATTCATAGCCATCCAAGAACATAGCTTATTTTTGGAAATTACAAACTAGCTAGTTTCTAATAGTTACAAAATTATTTTTCAAACAATTAGAATTTATTAACAAAAAAAACTATTAAAATAAATATTAATTCAGAGGATGATCAAGCTCCATAGACCAACAATACCCTCAACCTTAAAATCTACACCTTATACCCTCAACGATAAACCTTACACCCAATACCCTTAACCATGAACTCTACCTTCAACCCTATACCCCAAACCCTCAACCCTAAACCATATACCTTATACCCTCAATCATAAATCCAATACCCTCAACCCTAAACCCTACACCCTCAACCCTATACCTTATACCCTCAACCCTACACCCTCAGCCTTATACCCTCTACCATAAACCCTATACCCAATACCCTTGTAGCACCCCTCCATTTTTTTGCTCTTTTGATCATGTTGGAAATATGTGTCTCAATCTCACAGGCTGAAACTTTTGAGCATACCCAATACCTTTGAACATCGGTATGATATCTCATCGAATAGCGATTGTCTCGCTGATGAGAATGTTGAGGTCAATGCAACTTGTGAACTCTGTGTAATGTCTTGCCGATGGTCAGGACTCTTGGTGATAATGACAATCAGGTCTTGTGGCATCGGGGAGACATGGCTAGTGTCTCACCGACATGTGACACAGGTTGAACGCCTTTGACCGAGTGATGACTATCCTATGTGGTGAATCTACAACCAATTAGAGAAGCTGAATGGGAACCGTTGGAAGTTAGTCTGTTGAGGTAGTTCTGTGTGGAATTTCAAAAGACCAGTGATGACATGAATATATTCTGGAATTGTAGATGATGTTTAGTTCGATGATTCATTCGACGGATGGATGATTTATGATTTGTAGATGAAGTGTTCGATGTGTATCAGTGTGAATTAAATTGAGAGTGCATTGTAAATGGAGTTTTTTGTAGCAAGGTTGATCATTGTGAATGTTGTTGTAAATTGACATCAAAGAGAGTGAAGCCTATACTTTGTATGTAATTTCATTATTGTAATACAAAGGGTTTTTTCTTGGTGTGGTGGGTTTTTCTCCCGTAAGGGTTTTCCCACATAAATCTGGTGTTCATGTGTGTATGTTATATTCTTTTTTTCTGTTATTTCGTAGAAGTGTATCTTAATTGGACTGTAATTAAAAATTTAAAAGTATCTCTGCATTCTTCCCTGAGGTTTTCACATTAGGAGAGTTGTTTCTGCACCTTAGCTTTCCTTACAAGTGGTATCAGAGCCTGGCCAGTTGTGTTATCCTTGTGGGTATGTTGGGTTTTTTGTGTCAATTTTTGTTCAGTGGGAGTCTTGTAGAAGTTTGGTAATTCGAATTACAGGTTAAGATGGCAAGCACGTTAGGAAAGATTGAAATTGAGAAATTCAATGGCAGCAATTTTGAGTTGTGGAAACTTAAAATGGAAGATTTGTTGGTTGATCGTGATCTTTGGATTGTTGTGTCTGGAACAAAGCCTACAGGCATGAAGCAAGAGGATTGGGACCTTGCAGATAGAAAATATAAGGGGTTGATAAGGCTATGTTTAGTAGACTCCGTTCTTCTGAATGTTCATGAAGAAAAGACTGCATCTTCCTTGTGGAAAAGACTAGCAGCTATTTATTAGGGCAAGTCCTTGGTGAATAAATTATTCTTGAGGAAGAAGTTGTACTCTTTGAGAATGCACGAAGGAGGGTCTGTTGCTTATCATTTGAACACTTTCAACATGTTGATTGCACAGTTAATATTTGTGGGTGTGAAGATTGATGAAGAGGATCGTTGTACGCTGTTATTATGTTCTTTGCCAAATTCTTGGGATCACCTGTTGATGGCTATTGGGAGTACGACATCCACTTTTAAGATGGAAGATGTTGCTTCTTTGTTATCAGAAGAGATGAGAAGGAAATCTTCTGAGATGGTGAAGGAGGCTCTTGCTGTTAGAGGCAGATCGAAAGAAAAGGCAAGAAGAAGGACAAGAAGTCTAAATCCAAGTCAAAAGGGAGAACAAGTCTCCTAGCAAAAGTCCAAGGTGAAGTGCTGAATTGTGGGCAACTGGTCATGTCCGAAAGGATTGTAAAGAGGAGAAAAAGAAGAAGAATTCTTCCTGGACAATGATTCTTTCCTCGTGAGGATACGTACACCTTCATTGCAGCCTTGGCTATGCATCGATGATGTCCGGGTTGATTGATTCTAGAGCATCTTTCCACATGACATCTCATAGAGATCAAGTTCACAAAGTATGTAGTAAATACCATGGTGGAAAGGCATTGGAAAGTGATTCATCTTTTGAAATTTTTGTCCTATGGAGAGCTCGACCAATTCCTAACTAAGAATGAAGGGAATCAATGATGTAATGCATATACCAGTTTGGCTCGGAATCTACTTTTGTTAGTAAGTCAATGATATCCGAAAGTGCAAGTCACATTCTCCTCGAAATGGCTGCAAGATGACTAGAGGTCTAATGGTGCTAGCAAGGGGTGCTCGTATTGGTACCTTGTATAAGATGGATGCACATGCTATTCAATGCAATAGTGTCTCTACAAAGTCATAGAAAGCTACTCATGGAGGAAAAGAGGAAAACGTTCCTAATTCTGTAAACTCTATGGAAGTTAAACTTCCAGCAGAAAAGACTATGCTCTGGCATCATAGGCTAGGCCACATTGGTGAGAAAGGTTTAAAAACCTTGAAGAATAAAAACCTGGTTGAGGGGCTTGAAGATTGTAACCTTGAATTTGAATTCTGTGAACATTGTATATATGGTAAACAGCACCATGTTTCATTTTACTCCAGTCCTCACAAATCTTCTGGTTTGCTTGATTATGTACATTCTGATGTTTTTGGTCCAGTGAATGTTCCTTCTTTGTCTAGTTCAAGGTACTATGTATCGTTTATTGATGATTATTCAAGAAGGGCATTTGTCTATTTTTTGAAAAGTAAATCAAAAGTGTTCAGTCAGTTTAAAGAATTTAAGAACCTTGTAGAAAATTAGACTAGAAGGAGAATAAAATATTTAAGGATTGATAACAGCGGTGAATTTTGTTCTGATGATTTCAAGAGGTACTACAAAGATCATGGGATTAAAAGACATAAAACTACACCTTACACTCTGCAGCAAAATGGAGTTGCAGAAAGATTCAACAGGACAGTGATGGAAAGAGCACGAAGTATGTTGAACAGTGCTGGCTTGGAAGAGAAGTTCTGGGCTGAGGCAGTTGCTATAGCATGTTACTTGATAAACCGTTCTCCTAATTCTGCTCTTGTTGAGAAAACACCTTTGGAGGCATGGTCTAGTAAGAAGCCCTCTTTAAGACATATTCGTGTTTTTGTCTATGAGGCATATGCATATGTGTCGAATGAGAAAAGATCCAAATTGGAGAACAAGGTTGTCAAATGTATTTCTATTGGCTATAGTGCTGGCATAAAAGGATACAAGCTTTGGAGTCCTTATACGAAGAAGGTTCTATACAGCAGAAGTGTTATCTTTCGTGAGCTGAAACCTTCTACCTTGGATCTGCAGTCAGAGATAAAATCAAAAAATAAAAAGGATGTAGTTGAAATTCCTCTGACACTAGATAAAGAGGAATTGAAAATTCAAAATGTACCTGAAACTGAGGAGAGCTCAAGTAGTTCTGAGAGTTCTGAAGAAGAAGAAGAACCTCAGCCTCAGCAAGTGAGGAGGTCAACTCG
>VDFB02179457.1:69607-82134 GCA_007258455.2 Sequoia sempervirens
ATAGTGTTGGGTTCGAGTGTGGTTAACACAACTGCACCCACAATTATGGGTTTGGCTGTGTAAACACAACCGACCCTCTAACTTAGTGCGCCCCCCAATGCCTTTGACTTTTAAAAATAAAAATAATAAAATATATTTTTAATGTTTAATATTATATATATAATATTAAAATATTAATATATATAAATCTTTAAAATATATATATTTAATATTTAATATTATATGTATATAATATTAAAATATTAATATATAAAATATATAAATTATAATATATATATATATATATAATACAAGGTTATATTATATGTATATATGTATGTATATATATATATATATAGTTGGGATATATTAAAATATTGATTTAAATGATGGAATGATTTAAATATAATTGTGAAATTTTAAATTAATGTATAATAGTCAAATTAATGGATTGATTTTTTAAAATAATATATTTTGATGGAACAGTATTTTTTTTCTTTCGTTTTTTAAATAATATGTTTATTAAGATGAGTTAATCGTTTATAAAATGATTATGTTGAGAAGAAGAAACAATTATCTATTTTAAAACGATATTCTCTAGATCATAGAAGTAAATGTTTATTATTATTTAGGAGCAATTAGGGAATTACATATCTGGTTAAATTTTATCCTTGGTTTGAAAAAGACATAATTTAATTAGTTTTATTGCAGAAATAAACTATTGAGTTTTGTTAAAGGAAGTGGATTTAGGGAATCCAAAGGAGATTTAGTTCCTGTTAAATTGCTCTTTTAAATGTGATTTCTTCTGTTATCGCTTTGGGAGAAATTGATTAGAAGGGTTGTTAAGTCTTCCAGATGGGGTTTTCATTTAATTGTGTCGCTTGTCATAATATGTTAGTCAACCTTTGGATTGCCTTGGGTAGTGCATCTAAGTGTATCCAGTTAGATACCCGGTTATCACGAATGAGATGTTTTGACTTTATGTCGTGGATAGGGATTTAATATCCTTAGGTCGCACTTGTGTACCCTTGGGTTGTGGAGTTATTCCACGTGTTGTCTTAGAGGAGTGGCTTGCAATGAGGGTTGGAACACAAAGTGGTGCCAAGGTAACTCATTGTATGTTAGTTAATTCAGTGATACCATAAATAAACTGATTAGAAGAATAGGTAGTATCAAACACTTAATAAGATTAATTTTTCCTCCCTCATGGATGGAAGGGCTTGTATAGACTTGGGATGGGACGAGAAGGCCTGAAATGGAAAGATCGTTATCTTGTCTTTACGAGATATAACTGATTCCACATTGGTTTGCATGAGGGGCCAGGAGTTAGAGGTTTTTAGGATATCCCGAGATGGGGGTCGAGACCTAGGAAGACTTACTAGGACAACCCATGTAACATTGTGATGACACTTCTCCTAAGTCAGCAATATGTTTTTATTAGTGATGCAATTGATTATTTAACTCTGGAATCATTGTAACCATTGTGTTAAGTGATGTTGTATTTGTATTTGATTCAGTTTAGTTATGTTTTAGCTTATGTCTAGAGGTAGATGGTCTTGTCTAGGAATCCATGTTACTATATCCTAGCACAAGGGGTGAGCCTTCAGGTATCACTTGGTTGGGTGGAACGTGCACCTTACTCCGATGGGTTTCCTTCTTGTTCGTGTGGATGAGATTTCCAATTGGAGAGCTCATGGGATCCAGTCACTTTTCAGGTTTCATTCATTTCAGTTGAATCTTGTAATTTATTACCCCTCATTTGCTATCGAGGTGGAAGATGTAATATGTAACCATGCTTATTGGATTTACCTCATTCGGAGAATAAGAGTTGTAATCTTATTGTTAAATTATGTTAATTGAAATCATGTGGTATCTCTTATTCTTTGATGTAATTTATCATGTATGGAATGTACGTGTTCTTAATTTCTTAAGTAATTAAATGTTATGGTTTCAATTCATGTTTTTTGTTGTTTGGGTTTTAAAGTAATCTTAGTCTCGTAACCTTAGAGGTTGTTGGCAATGGGTAGTGAACTTGCATGTTAATTCTACTTAAACATTTTTTTTTGGTGCGTTTGGGTAGTTATTTGCAACTTTCTCTAGGGTTGCGTGGCGGGGTGTTACACATGGTATCAGAGCTCAAGTTTAAACACTGGGTACTTTGGGATTATGATGAACCCATTAAGATTTTTAGTTGTGTAGGTTTTAAGTTGTGTACCTTGCCTAATACCTTGATGTGTCTATGTAGGATTATGCCTCCTAGATGCGGAAGAGGTAGAGGGCGTGGACGTGGCTGTGTAGGCAGTCATGATGGGAGTTATCATGACTCTCCTCCTCATGTTCCACTTATTCTAGATCGGGAAGAACATGAATTGAAACCATAACATTTAATTACTTAAGAAATTAAGAACACATACATTCTATACATGATAAATTACATCAAAGAATAAGAGATACCACATGATTTCAATTAACATAATTTAACAATAAGATTACAACTCTCATTCCCCAAATGAGGTAAATCCAATAAGCATGGTTACATATTACATCTTCCACCTCAATCATAAATGAGGGGTAATAAATTACAAGATTCAACTGAAATGAATGAAACCTGAAAAGTGATTGGATCCCGCGAGCTCTCCAATTGGAAATCTCATCCACATGAACAAGAAGGAAACCCAATAGAGTAAGGTGCACATTCCACCCAACCAAGTGATACCCGAAGGATCACCCCTCATGCTAGGAGATAGTAACATGGATTCCTAGACAAGATCATCTACCTCTAGACACAAGCTAAAACATAACTAAACTGAATCAAATACAAATACAACATCACTTAACACAATGGTTACAATGATTCTAGAGTTAAATAATCAATTTCATCACTGATACAAACATATTGCTAACTTAGGAGAAGTGTCATCACAATGTTACATGGGTTGTCCTAGTAAGTCTTCCTAGGTCCCGACCCCCATCTCGGGATATCCTAAAAACCTCTAACAACTCCCGACCCCTCATGCAAACCAATGTGGAATCAGTTATCTCTCGTAAAGACACGATAACGATCTTTCCATTCCAGGCCTTCTCGTCCCATCCCAAGTCTATACAAGCCCTTCCATCCATGAGCGAGGAAAAATTAATCTTATTAAGTGTTTGATACTACCTATTCCTCTAATCAGTTTATTTACATTATCACTGAATTAACTAACATACAATGAGTTACCCTGGCACCACTTTTTGTTTCGACCCTCATTGCAAGCCACTCCTCTAAGACAACACATGGAATAACTCCACAACCCAAGGGTACACAAGTACGACCTAAGGATATTAAATCCCTATCCACAACATAAAGTCAACACATCTCGTTCGTGATAACCGGGTATCTAACTGGATACACTTAGATGCACTACCCAAGGCAATCCAAAGGTTGACTAACATATTATGACAAGCCACACAATTAAATGAAAACCCCATTTGGAAGACTTAACAACCCTTCTAATCAATTTCCCCCAAAGCGATAATAGAAAAAATCACATTTAAAAGAGCAATTTAACATGAACTAAATCTCCTTTGGATTCCCTAAATCCACTTCCTTTAACAAAACTCAATAGTTTATTTCCGCAATAAAACTAATTAAATTATGTCTCTTTCAGACAAAGGATAAAATTTAACCAGATATGTAATTCCCTAATTGCTCCTAAATAATAATAAACATTTACTTCTATGATCCAGAGCATATTGTTTTAAAATAGATAACTGTTTCTTCTTCTCAACATAATCATTTTATAAACGATTAACTCATCTTAATAAACATATTATTTAAAAAATAGAAAAAAATACTATTCCATCAAAATATATTATTTTAAAAAATCAATCCATTAATTTGACTATTATACATTAATTTAAAATTTCACAATTATATTTAAATCATTCCATCATTTAAATCAATATTTTAATATATCCCAACTATATATATATATATAATAATATACATACATATATACATATAATATAACCACAACCGAACCAACCACTGTGGGCGGCGACTATTTTTAACATAACCGTGCCATCCACTATGGGCAGCTGTGTGGGGGCGCGCTGGGCATGGCTCCTCCCATAACGCCTCCCATGGGGGGCGTGGTGGGGGTGAGCCCCCAACAACCCCCAAAAATTTGTGGTTAAATTTTTTTTTTTAAAATAAAATTTCCAGAATATGAACTTAGCATTTTTTTAAAATCCATTTTTTTCATTTCCAAACAGGTTTTATTTCCCATAAAAAAAATCACAAATACATATTACATATAAAGATATATGTGTATGTATATGTATATATATATGTATGTATATATATGTATGTATATATATATCTATATGTATATATGTATGTATATATATATGTATGTATATGTATATATGTATGTATATATATATGTATATAGATATACATATATACATATATACATACATATATACATATAGATATATATACATATATATACATACATATATACATACATATATACATATAGATATATATACATATATATACATACATATATATATACATACATACATATATATATACATACATATATATATATATATATATTGTTTCTTTTTTCCAAATTTAACAAAATAACAGTTTAGTTGAGAAGTAAATTCTAAAAAAAGAGTTATTTACAACCATAATCCAATTTTTTTTTAAGTTCATTTCTAAACTAAGGTTTCAAAGTTTTGAAACAAGATTTGAACATGGGTTTTTCTTGCAAATCAAATAGGGTTTAAATATTTTCAACAACATAATAAAAATTGTGAAACCTTTCAAAATGGAAACTAAATTAATAGAAAGAAAACCTGGTTTTCCAAAAGCTTGAAAGGTTGTCAATGGTGCTCTGAATTCTTCTTCTAATTCTAGCTCCTCCAAGAAATCCAACTTGCTTCTCCAAATCTAAAACCAAACCAGAAATTCCTTTCCTCCCTTATTTTTTAATTTTCATTCTCTCTGAAAAAAAAACTCCATCAAAATCCCAATAATAGAAAAAAAAAGAAATATCTATCCAACCACCCTCATAAATTTTCAAAAACAAAATAGGAAATATCTTAAATTTCTTTTACATTCTAATTTTCAAAAAAATGCAAATTAAAACATATTTTCATTTTTTTCAAATTCAATCAAAATATCTATTAATTCCAAAATGAATAACTTAATTCAATTCAACACAATTAATTTAATTAATCAATAAAATAAATCTAATCCAAGATTAGATTATTTTATTAATTAAATTAAATTAATTAATAAATTAAATAACATTTCTAACATTATAACCATATTTATTTAATCAACAACTTAACTACGTAAGCCATTTATTTACCTTTATAATTTGAAATTAAATAATAACCAAGGTGACATGAACAACATTATAACAACTAACCCCATCTACAACCCGATGACACACTATGACCAGGGTGATGACTTGGCACAAAAAACCTAGCTACTATCTCCCAATCGAATACTATTGGCCAATGGACATGCTCAAACCTGTGAAACCAGGTGGAGTGAATATCCTGTACCTGTGAACTTGTGAACAAAGAGTATATCGAACATGCATATATATCACATAATAAAACACACCATGAAGAGGAAATCGTGGAATCGCAAGGCACTCGCAAGTGAGTGGTGCAATCCCATCCCCTTCACTAATACATATTACTAACTGACGAATCTAACATCAATAATATAATCAAAAGCATAAAGCATCATTAATTCAAATATCTGCTAAGCTAATCCAAAGCATGCCATAATGATAACATCAGAATAAAATACCATCACATCAAAATATAACATTCACATCGCTTTACAATTAGCGATCAAATAGTAAGCAAGTACCATAGTCAAAGTATTAACAAAAACAAAGCATAAAAAAGAAGAACAGTGTCCGATCTGTAAGGAAAGCTAAGGTGCGGAAACAACTCTTCTAACGCCAAAACCTTAGGGAAGAATGCAAAGATACTTTTAAATTTTCAATTACAGTCCAATTAAGATACACTTCTAAGAAATAACAAAAACAGAGAATATAACATACACACATGAACACCAGATTTACGTGGGAAAACCCTTACGGGAGAAAAACCCACCACACCAAGAAAAACCCCTTTGTATTACAATAATGAAATTACATACAGAGTACGGGCTTCACTCTCTCTGATGTCAATTTACAACAACATTCACAACAATCAACCTTGCTACAGAACACTCCAGTTACAATGCACTCTCAATTTAATTCATACTGATACACATTGAACAATTCATCTACAATTCATTAATCATCCATCCATTGAACGAATCATCGAACTGAACATCATCTGCAATTTCAGAATATATTCATGTCATCACTGGTCTGTTGAACTTCCACACAAAACTGCCTCAATAGACTAACTTCCAACGGTTCCCATTCGAGCTTCTCTGATTGGTCATAGACTCACCACGTAGGATAGTCATCACTCGGTCAAAGGAGTTCAACTTGTGCCGCATGTCGGTGAGACACTAACCGTGTCTCTCTGATGCCACAAGACCTGATTGTCATTATCGCCAAGAGTCTAACCATCGGCAAGATGTTACATCAAGTTCACAAGTCGCATCGACCTCAGCATTCTCATCGGCAAGACAATCGCTATTCGATGAGATATCATACCGATGTTCAAAGGTCACATAGATATCAGCTTTCCCTTGGTGAGACTATCGCTCTTTGCCAAGAGATCATACCGATGCCTTCAAGTTACACTGCAATGTTCCACTGTCGACGAGTCTTCATTCGTCGCTAAGACTTCATATCGAAGCCTCCATGTTACCCTGAGACCACCTTTCGCCAGGAGTCATACCGAAGACATCCAATAACAAACACATGTTGCATTGTCAGCAAGACTTACTGCTATCACTGAGAGTTCTTACTGAAATCTTCAAGTCACCCCGAGATCAGCTTTCGACAAGAGTTATAACGAAGACACCCCACAACATCGGTGAGACCAACACCCATCACCAAGAGTTCACACCGAAGCCTTTGTGTTACTACGAAGACTCCAAGTGTAAATTTGTCAGCAAGACTTTCCATATCGATAAGACTTCATACCAAAACATATGAGCTA
Organism: Sequoia sempervirens; assembly: GCA_007258455.2. NCBI lineage: Eukaryota > Viridiplantae > Streptophyta > Pinopsida > Cupressales > Cupressaceae > Sequoia > Sequoia sempervirens. The sequence goes on from VDFB02179457.1 coordinate 76,727, forward strand.
CTCTGATGACACAATCACCACAAGTCTCCCCGACCAACACATGGAACCAAATCGTCAGCCAGAGATCTCCCCAAGTGGAGTGAGATAGAAATTGTCACAACGATCATCATGTCACAGTGATAGGTCCATTCGAAAAGACTGAAACAAGGTCTTAGCGACCAAAATATTTCACAAGGTTACTAAACTGCTAGTCGGCCAGACAATATGGATGTCACACAGATTTGAATCTTTTAGAGGTTTTAGCTTGTGAGATTGAGATACATATTTCCAACAATCTACCACTTGATGAAGATCACACAGGCACCTCTAGAGCACAAAAAAAATCACTGACATTCATGGGCACTGAGGCCCATCGAATTGGCACACCACCTGAACTTGTCTGTGCTCACTGGCTTCGTCAATGCATCTGCAACATTCTCCAGAGTATCCACTTTTTCTAACGAGACCTTTCCATCCTCCACCATATCTCATACAAAATGATACTGTACATCTATATGTTTCATCCTGGCATGGGAAGTAGGATTCTTTGCCAAACAAATAGCACTCTGACTGTCACAGTAAATTGATATTTTCCCTGCATCAAAACCAATGTTAGAACACAAACATTTTAACTAGATTGCTTCTTTACAGGTGTGTGTTGCTGCCATGTATTCTACCTCTATAGTGGACAAAGCGACTACAGCCTGCCACTTACTCACCCAACTCACTGTACCACCATTCAACATGAAAATATATCCACTGGTGGATCTTCTACTGTAAATGTCCCCTGCCCAATCAGAATCCACATAGCCTCAAATACTGAGAGTCCTCTATGATTCAACCAAGTTCCCATGGTAACACAAAGCATATTCATAAGTGCCCTTCAAATAGCTGAATACTCTTTTTAAAGCATCCCAATGTGTCCTTCCAAGATTAGCCATAAACTAACTAAGTACTCCCACTACTTGGGCAATGTCTAGCCTTGTACATACCATTGCATACATTAGACTACCAACCACGCTAGCATAAGGTACACTGGTCATGTCCTCCATCTTAATAGGAGATTTTGGACAGTCTTCAACATATAGCTTTGTTCCCTGCAAAACTGGAACAACTAGATGCTTGCAGTTATTCATACAAAATCTCTCTAGAACAGTCTTAACATACTTACTCTAACTGAGCCAAAGTTTTCTACTCTTCCTATCCCTGGTTATTTCCATTCTTAGAATATACCTCGCTACACCAAGATCTTTCATTTCGAACTTTGCAGACAACTGATACTTAAGATCATAAATCATTAACTTACTATTGCCTATGAACAACATATCATCAACATAGAGAGCAATAATAAGAACTTGATCACTTTCAGCTTTGTAATACACACAATGATCAAATTTTGATCTTACAAATCCCAATGACAAAACAAAAGTGTCAAACTTTTGGTACCACATTCTAGGAGATTGCTTTAATCCATACAAAGATTTTTTCAACTTGCAAACCAATATTTCTTTACCTTTTTCCACCAAAGTGCTCCTCTAAGTCATATGCTATTGTAAGTGACAATAGAAATCTGATAGATGTCGACTTAGCTATAGGAGAAAATATTTCTCCATAATCAATTCCCTCCATAATCAATTCCCTCTACCTGGGAATAACCCTTCACAATCAACCTTGCCTTATACTTTTCCATATTGCCATCCAGACCCATTTTCTTTTTAAATTCCCATTTGCAGCCAACAACTTTTCTGCCTTGAGGAGGGCACCAAACTCAAGTATCATTCTTTTTCTAATGATGCCATTTCTTCATTCATGGCTTCCAGCGAAGAGTTTGAATCGGAACATTCTAAATGCCTCTTTCAGTCCTAAGGCTCATGATTGCTAGAAATTAAAGCATAGGCACAAGTAGAATCTATCAAAGAAAACCCATACCTATCAAGTTGCTTTCTTTCATGGAGTTGACCTCACTCACTTCTTTGAAATTTGAGGGTTCTTCTTCTTCAGAACTCTCAGAACTACTTGAGCTCTCCTCAGTTTCAGGTACATTTTGAATTTTCAATTCCTCTTTATCTAGTGTCAGAGGAATTTCAACTACATCCTTTTTATTTTTTGATTTTATCTCTGACTGCAGATCCAAGGTAGAAGGTTTCAGCTCACGAAAGATAACACTTCTGCTGTATAGAACCTTCTTCGTATAAGGACTCCAAAGCTTGTATCCTTTTATGCCAGCACTATAGCCAATAGAAATACATTTGACAACCTTGTTCTCCAATTTGGATCTTTTCTCATTCGACACATATGCATATGCCTCATAGACAAAAACACGAATATGTCTTAAAGAGGGCTTCTTACTAGACCATGCCTCCAAAGGTGTTTTCTCAACAAGAGCAGAATTAGGAGAACGGTTTATCAAGTAACATGCTATAGCAACTGCCTCAGCCCAGAACTTCTCTTCCAAGCCAGCACTGTTCAACATACTTCGTGCTCTTTCCATCACTGTCCTGTTGAATCTTTCTGCAACTCCATTTTGCTGCAGAGTGTAAGGTGTAGTTTTATGTCTTTTAATCCCATGATCTTTGTAGTACCTCTTGAAATCATCAGAACAAAATTCACCGCTGTTATCAATCCTTAAATATTTTATTCTCCTTCTAGTCTAATTTTCTACAAGGTTCTTAAATTCTTTAAACTGACTGAACACTTTTGATTTACTTTTCAAAAAATAGACAAATGCCCTTCTTGAATAATCATCAATAAACGATACATAGTACCTTGAACTAGACAAAGAAGGAACATTCACTGGACCAAAAACATCAGAATGTACATAATCAAGCAAACCAGAAGATTTGTGAGGACTGGAGTAAAATGAAACACGGTGCTGTTTACCATATATACAATGTTCACAGAATTCAAATTCGAGGTTACAATCTTCAAGCCTCTCAACCAGGTTTTTATTCTTCAAGGTTTTTAAACCTTTCTCACCAATGTGGCCTAGCCTATGATGCCAGAGCATAGTCTTTTCTGCTGGAAGTTTAACTTCCATAGAGTTTATAGAATTAGAAACATTTTCCTCTTTTCCTCCATGAGTAGCTTTCTATGACTTTGTAGAGACACTATTGCATTGAATAGCATGTGCATCCATCTTATACAAGGTACCAATACGAGCACCCCTTGCTAGCACCATTGAGCCTCTAGTCATCTTGTAGCCATTTCCAGAGAATGTGACTTGCACTCAGATATCATTCAGCTTACTAACAGAAAGTAGATTTTGAGCCAGACCTGGTATATGCATTACATCATTGATTCCCTTCATTCTTCCATCAGGGAATTGAATTCTGACTCTCCCACGGACAAAAATTTCCAGATGAATCACTTTGCCAAATACACCTTTCCACCATGCATTATTCTTCATACTTTGTGAGAACCGGTCTCTATGAGATGTCATGTGGAAAGATGCTCTAGAATCAATCGGCCGGACATCATCGATGCACAAGTAGCCAAGAGCTGCAATGAAGGCGTCGTATCACTCTGTGAAGAATCATTGTCGAAAAATTCTTCTTCTTTGCTTTTCTCCTCTTTACAATCCTTTGGGACATGACCAGGTTGCCCACAATTCCAACACTTCACCTTGGACTTTTTGCTAAGAGACTTTGATCTCCCTTTTGACTTGGATTTAGACTTCTTGTCCTTCTTGCCTTTTTCTTTCGATCTGCCTCTAACAGCAAGAGCCTCCTTCACCATCTCAGAAGATTTCCTTCTCATCTCTTCTGATAACAAAGAAGCAACATCTTCCATCTTAAAAGTGGATGTCGTACTCCCAATAGCCATCAGCAGGTGATCCCAAGAATTTGGCAAAGAACATAATAACAGCGTACAACGATCCTCTTCATCAATCTTCACACCCAAAAATATTAACTGTGCAATCAACATGTTGAAAGTGTTCAAATGATAAGCAACAAACCCTCCTTCCTGCATTCTCAAAGAGTACAACTTCTTCCTCAAGAACAATTTATTCACCAAGGACTTGCCCTAATAAATAGCTGCTAGTCTTTTCCACAAGGAAGATGCAGTCTTTTCTTCATGAACATTCAGAAGAACAGAGTCTACTAAACATAGCCTTATCAACCCCTTATATTTTCTATCTGCAAGGTCCCAATCCTCTTGCTTCATGCCTGTAGGCTTCGTTCTAGACACAACAATCCAAAGATCACGATCAACCAACAAATCTTCCATTTTAACTTTCCACAACTCAAAATTGCTGCCATTGAATTTCTCAATTTCAATATTTCCTAACGTGCTTGCCATCTTAACCTGTAATTCGAATTACCAAACTTCTACAAGACTCCCACTGAACAGAAATTGACACAAAAAACCCAACATACCCACAAGGATAACACAACTAGCCAGGCTCTGATACCACTTGTAAGGAAAGCTAAGGTGCAAAAACAACTCTCCTAACGTGAAAACCTCAAGGAAGAATGCAGAGATACTTTGAAATTTTTAATTACAGTCCAATTAAGATACACTTCTAAGAAATAACAGAAAAAAAGAATATAACATACACACATGAACACCAGATTTATGTGGGAAAACCCTTATGGGAGAAAAACCCACCACACCAAGAAAAAACCCTTTGTATTACAATAATGAAATTACATACAGAGTACGGGCTTCACTCTCTTTGATGTCAATTTACAACAACATGCACAATGATCAACCTTGCTACAAAAACCTCCATTTACAATGCACTCTCAATTTAATTCACACTGATACACATCGAACAATTCATCTACAAATCATAAATCATCCATCCGTCGAATGAATCATCGAACTGAACATCATCTGCAATTCCAGAATATATTCATGTCATCACTGGTCTTTTGAACTTCCACACAGAACTACCTCAACAGACTAACTTCCAACGGTTCCCATTCGACTTCTCTAATTGGTTGTAGATTCACCACATAGGATAGAAATCACTCGGTCAAAGGCATTCAACCTGTGTCACATGTCGGTGAGACACTAGCCATGTCTCCCCAATGCCACAAGACCTGATTGTCATTATCACCAAGAGTCCTGACCATCGGCAAGACATTACACAGAGTTCACAAGTCGCATTGACCTCAGCATTCTCATCGGCGAGATAATCGCTATTCGATGAGATATCATACCGATGTTCAAAGGTATTGGGTATGCTCAAAAGTTTCAGCCTGTGAGATTGAGACACATATTTCCAACATGATCAAAAGAGCAAAAAAATGGAGGGGTGCTACAAGGGTATTGGGTATAGGGTTTACGGTAGAGGGTATAAGGCTGAGGGTGTAGGGTTGAGGGTATAAGGTATAGGGTTGAGGGTGTAGGGTTTAGGGTTGAGGGTATTGGATTTATGATTGAGGGTATAAGGTATATGGTTTAGGGTTGAGGGTTTGGGGTAT
>VDFB02179457.1:82234-114434 GCA_007258455.2 Sequoia sempervirens
AGGTTAGTGATCCGATGATAGCTTATATAATGGTCACTAGAAAGGTCTCTAACACAAAATCTTCAATTTTCGTTGCTTGTTTTTCAATCTTCCAATTGATTTTGGGATAATCATAAAATGTATGAACTTCTTTTTTTTAAATAGATAAAAGTGGGATCTGTTGGGATCCACACCCGAAAACCAGAGAAAGCCTTGCAAATTTCCACTTCATTTTTCTTGTGCCCAAATGCTATCATAGAGTAGTCAAGGTCAGCGATCCATCATTGTTTATATTATGGCCACTAGAAAGGGCTCAAATAGAAAGTATTCAATTTTCCTTGCATATTATTCAATCTTCCAATTGATTTCAGGATAAAATATATTCTTTTTTCAGATAGATGAATGTGGGATCTATTGAGATCCACATTCCAAAACCAGAGGAAGATGATACACAAATAGTGGGGACTTGCAGAGCCATAGACAGTCAAACAGGACCAAAGAACTTCAATTTGCAGAACCCACCAACTGCCAAAAACTGGCCAATAGGACCAACAGACCAGACCAGTAGACAAACTAAAACAAAAATGACCAGTACAATGCCATGCAATGCACCCCTTTTTTCATCTTTTTTTAACAAGGAAATGCTCCAGCAGCCCAGCCAATTCTAGAGCAGAGAATATCTAACCCTTATCTAAAACATAGCATCATCCTACCTTGATAAAGAGTGAACATATTTTTATGTGTGTATATCTATAACTATTTCTTTTACATTTTTGTTTTTATCCTTCCTGTCTTCCCCTAGATAAAAACACATTAGGGGTCCCAAACCAGAAAACCAGTGCCCAGACAAGATCACTGTCTAAACAGTGTATGCCCCCGATCCTTCCCACCTGAGAACCAGTTAGGAGAGGAGGGACCAATCCCTGCTGCAAGGGTTTGGTCTCCCTCACCTCTTCTCCTTGAAACAATAAGGATTCTCTTGACCAAGAAATTAGGAGGATTGAACACCCTCTTTCTGTGGCCATAAACCCCTCCTCAGATAGGTTTGTTAGACTAGATTTCCAACTGGCTGTCTAGATGAACAATCTATAGATGCCTCATATACATTGCCAAATCCTTGCTGAATGCCACCAATTGCTCTTCATCTTCATGGATGGCTTGAATCTCATCTTGCACAACCCTGGTTTCATCCCTGGCAGATCCTTGAATAAGTATCCTTTCTTTCTCTTCCTCCAACTTCTCCATGGAACAACCAACTGACAACACCACTACCAGCAGATCTTCTAACAATTTTCACTTTTTTCTTTTAGTTTTTAAAACAAGAATGGGGGTTTTGCAGATGGTTCTGGCTAACAGGATCTCATGAGGGTGGCAGGGCTACTCATGGAGTCTGGGGGCGGTGCCCTTGGCTTGTTTTTCAAGCTCAGATTAAGGCCTTTGAGGCCACAAGGACATTCATGGCACATGCCATTTTTCATAATTTTACTGTTTTTGATACAGCGGCAAATTCTTCAAAAAATGCACTTTTAGGGTGAGCTAGTTTTTATTTTTATTTTTAAAATTCCCATATCATTGTTGTATTGTGAGTGTGTGCTGTTTTTACTGAGTTTTTTTGCCAAAAGCTTCTTTCCAGGCTAAATAATTGTGTTATATTGTGAGTATGTCATTGTTTTCTTTCAATTTTATTTAAGATTTTTTTAGCATTGTTGCTCTTGTATTGGTTTATTGGTATTATTTCTCTTCTGGCTTCAGCTAGTGTGTGAACTCCACCAGCTTGGACCAATCTGTCAATTTGAGATCTATAGCTAGTTCACCCTATGGTGCTTCTACTTGTTGGATGGGTTTACAGGCTACATCTATTTTTAATTTTATGAAGAATAAGATCTAGATATTTTTGTAATTGTTTTGTTTTACTGAGTAAAAAAGAACATGCATTTCCATAATTTTCTACTTTACATTTGATAATCTTTGGTATCCTTGTTCTATTGAAGTTCAAAGACTTGATTAGATGTTCTCTGCCCTGAATTACATTTCTTCCCAACTGGGCCCATTATTCATACTAGTGAGTCAGTGACACTGCATTATATGATAATTGATCAATATAATGCATTTTATGAAATTTTCTGTCCTCATCATGGTGCTCTCTCGGTATTTATTTGAAAATTTATAAACCAATTATTGCAATGGACTTGAGTCTCATCCTTGATCAAATTAATTGTCATTCTTTTGATCCTTCAATTTATAGCTACATCAGTTGAAGAAAATAGCCTTTCCCTTTTTACATGGCACAATACTTGTAATTGTTACAAAATTGTGTTGCTTGTCTGTCATATTGGCATTTAATTCACCTGACTACTTTTTTTTGGGTAAAGGTAAAATATTATATAAAAAAGGATAAAACCCACAATTATACTGAGCCATGTTTGGATTGACTAATTACAATGCCTACTAGCTTAGTAATTATTTAAGTCCCCAACATTTGGATTGTGCTAACTTATTTCAACTTATTCGTAAATACTAAATATAAGAATAATTTAAAACTAATAAACTATGTACATGCATCCATGTTTTTCCGTGCATGTATTATATTTATGTGACATGCAGACATTTCTTTGCTTTTCTCATGCATATCAACTCTTCTTTTTCATCCAATCACATCCCATCAAGCATATATATCATTGTGCATGTAAGATATTCATGCTTTTTGCTATGTACATCAGCTTTGCTTGCTCCAAAAAATGAGAACCCTAGTATAACAGGGGAATACTGTAAACGAAGCAGTGATTGCTTTTATCTCCACATGCATATGCTTTATCATTGCAATTCTCTTTGCATGCAAGTTTTTACCACCTTTGTTCATACTTTTCTATGACACAGTCAACAGATCTCTCCTTACATTCAATTTTTTCTAGCAAATTATTAGGAAGAGATGGGAGGCCCAATGTCATCTTCAATCAAGATTGTTTGGTTATCCCAACACTGTTTCAAGCTGTGATTGAGAATTTAGTACCAAATTCACCATGGTTTCCTCCTGAATATTTTCATGCATGTTTTGATTCTTGGGTTCTTGGCTCTTGACCTCCCTTTCCTTTGAAAATTCCATTTGTTTCTTAGTTTTAATTGACATGAGCTGGTTTTTAAGTAAATCTAGAATATTTTCATCTCTCTTTGTTTCATCCTTCTGCCCTATATTTTTCTTTTTCTCCTCTTTAAATCATTCAAAACTTTTCTTGGAGCCATTCTCTTTTTCCTCACAAAGTTTTTGATGTAGATTGTTTTTGAAATATTTTTTTTGTCATGTCATGTTTTGGATCAAGCTATTCCTTTTCTAGAGCATTGAAGGACAATCTCCTTTTCTAGCTTGCTTGGTATTTTGGTTTTTCAAAACGCTAAAGCTCTGTTTGTTTGATTGAGCTAAAGCAGATTCAAACTACTTCAAGGGCAGAGGACATTCTTGTACCAAAGTACTGTACACCACAATCTACATCTGAAGGCTATACATTCATAATCAATTATCTTAAACCGTTTGATATCTCGAGTATCAAGAGTAGTAATTTTGAGAAGAGGCCGATTAAGATCCAACATTATGTATATTCTAGCATAATTGGTCAAGTCACACACGACTGACATTTTTGAAGTGCACACAATTGTTCCAATTAAATATCCTATTTTCTCAAAAGCATATTCCAAGATATGCATGTTAGTGTGAACAATGCCATCCACGAGTTTTGATAGGAATCTCCTTTGTTAAAAAATAAAAACTAAAAAGCCTTAAATTTCTAAAGAACCATGGTCCCTGAAAAATCATCAATAAAATACCAACAAGGACATGACATAATCTCATATTCCTCATGTGTCATCCAATTCTTCTTTGCCCAAGAATATAGGTTTTTGAGGGATAGCTGCATTACTCATGTGTTGGCCAATTCTTAATCTTCCAAGCATATAGGTCCTTGAGGGATAGTTGGATTCCAAAAATTCTACAAGTTAATCCTTTGGTAGCGATAATTGAAATGTTGTCACACAATTTTTCCAGATTCAACTCTGAAATTGGACTTTTCTCCATTTCCTCTAAAAAAAAGTTATGAATCTTCTGATCTAACACAATTTCTTTTCAATTTATTCCTAATTTTTTACTTTTCTATTCTCCCAATGGTTGCCACAAAATCTTTCACTGCTGGCATTGAACAATATCTTGCACGATCCTTTTTGACTGATAGGCTTGGGCGCCTAAATGACCCTATTGTTTTCTACATATTATATTTACCCATAAGACGATTCAGATCCAATTATCTAAACTGAACATACCATATCGAAAGCAGAAACTGCCATATTTGACATGTCACCATTTAAACAAAAATGCAATCACCAAAATGATGCATGTATCCACAAACAATTTTTCTTTATTTATTAACAACACCAATGAACAAAGGCACAAAATGTGCATGCAACCTTCTTGCCTCTGCAAGCTTTGACTTCCGGAATCTGGACCACCAACTGATTTACTCTATATCAGTCTTGCACGGAATATCTGGGACAGAGGCACATGGGGACTCTTGGGGACAGCAAATTTATTCCCAAAATTTGGAGATGATGGAGGATATCTATTAAAAGAAATTAAGAATACATAAAAAATAATATTTAAAATTTTAATTATGAAAAATAGTAAAAGAAGTTGCAATTTATCATTTATTGAAACAATGAGTGAAACGGAAAGAATTTTATAAAAGGTTGTACTTGTATGGCTTTTTGCATGACGTTCAATGAATCTTAATGTCTTCACCTCTATCTTGAGTGGAAATTGTACTATTGATCAAGATTCCACTGTTAGACTTTGTATTGTCATCACCTCTATCTTAAGTGGAAATTGTACCATTGACATAGACTCCACTGTTACTTTGTAGGATAGTCTTTTGCACTGTCTAATGTCTCAACGTCAACCATGCTGCAAATACTTAACACTCTGAGCAAATACAGTTCTTCTTTCAATTTCTGTTTTCAAAGATGACAAAACCTGTTGCCATTCATAACTGAAAAAAGAGTAGCAGGCTTCACCATTATTCATCAAATAAACAAAAGTAGATGCACCAATGCTGGCCAAATTTTGAATGGGCCATTTTATATTATCAGGCAGTAGCTTCAGCATGTTCGCAAGTAAGGGATTCACTGAGAATATAATTTGACAGAGTTACAGAATAAGTTGCGGTGCAAATATACATGTGTGAAATCCCGTCGTCTTCACTAAGATAATTCTATTTAGTTTTTACATCATTTGATTGTAACCATGGTAGCATTACTTGCATCTTCACTAAGATCATTATATTAATATATTTGCTTTCTACATCATTTGACTGTAACTGTCGTAGCATTATGCAGAATTGAGATCGATTCAGCAAATCGAAAATATAAATGGAATTCACTTGGGATTTAATCCAGTGCAGCCAAAAGCAATTTTTATTTTTAACCGTTTAAAACGTGAGTGGGGCTCTGAGTGCTGCAGGGTCTGGGGCAAAACCCCTCATGGGGTCCAGGGGCAGTGCCCCTCATGAGGTCTTGTGTGCATTACCCTTGGCACATTCTCTAATTGATATAGGGTGGGTTTGAGTGGTGGTGCCCCCTTTACTGAGCCCTAATTAAAGCCTTCAAGACCACATGGACCTTCATGGCACATGCACCAATTTATGTTTTTCAATTTTTTTAGGTTTAGGGTTAAGATTTTAGGTTTAGTTCTTTATTGAAAGTTACTGATTGTTTTTTTCGTAGAACATGGGGATGCCTTACCATCCTCAGGATAGTTGGGGGGTATTTGAATGTACCCTGGTGTTGCCCTGGGGGATGGTAGGGAGCTTTTCATCCCTTTCCTACTGAACTTGTTCCTGGAAACAGGAGTTTTATCCTGAGGATGCATTCCTGTGGAAAACTGCTCTGTGTACTCGTGTGGTTTCAATTCCTGCATCCTCAATCATACTTTTCCACGCCACCTCAATAAAAGATTGAAAAAAGCATCACATCAGCACTCCAAATAGAAAAACAGTACAGTTGAACAAAGACAATGATACTATGATAGTAGAATGTTGCAGCAAATATAATAAATACGTAGTTCATCTAGTAATGGTGATAGTTTGTTGGAGGTAGTTATCTACTTATTTCTTCACTGGGAGTCACAACATCAATCAACCTTGATCTCCCAGTTAGGATTAGTATTAAAATTTAATTTGGCCTTAATTAGTTAATTCTATTAAATGCCTTACACAGGTCTGGCTAAATTTCTAGTTAAAAATGATAGAGCTTAACATTGCTTTGTTACTGGAAAGATACCAGATAGTAGAATAAATATATTTAGTCTGCCTTTTATAATATAAAACTTGTATATAGTCTAATGCAGCATGCTTCCATAAAAGAGAATCAAGATATTTACCATGAACTTGGTTCCAAAATCTTAATCATAATGTTTATAAACAACTTTAACATAACTACGTAGTTTTAATTTGAAAAGATGTTCACTCAATTCCCTGTGCCTCAATGTGGATTTGTGTTCTTTTGTGTTGTCCATGTTTAGAGTTTCCATTATTTTTGTTGTCATTTTGTCTCATTACCCAATCTCATGAATCATCATTATTTCTCGAAAATCTGTGGATGGAATTTGTGAGCACCCTTAACATACATTGAGTGTGGCCAGGCTGCAGCATACTACTATCATGGTTTAATACTAGATGAGGGGAATGCAGAGAACACACATGCTAATGCAGTATCGTCGCTTCAGGCAGCAGAGCAGTTTCTAAAAGACAGTAAAAAATCTTGTACTGATTTCTGCCAAGCAACTCCAACTACAAGGTAGTCTGATTTCTTTAGGCATTAATTTTGCACATTTTCTTAAATACATATAAATTAAATTCAGTTCTTTGGCTATCATCTTCAGTGCTGTGCCTAAATGAAAAATAGTCCTTTTCTCATCTTTTTCTGGAAGTGTACATGACTTTCTGAGTTACAACTACGAAATAGACTAACTTTATTGGACTTGTCATGTAGTGTGCCTCCTCTCTGGGGTGCTATGAAGTATCTATCTGAGAAAATTCCAAAGGATTCTTCAAGCAAGGCACACATCAACAGGGATGTTTATAGTCGTGAAAAGTAAGTAGCATAAATTCCCATCTAGATTAGTCCACTCAATGATCATTGAAATTTAGGTACTTTTATGATTCAGAATGGTTCAATACAAGAGTTGCAATGGATTCTGTAGGGATCTGTATAGTTTAAATTCATTACTCTGAATTGCAAATCCCAATGAAAAAATAATTGCACTGTCTTCTTTGGAGATTCTCTTTCTGTAGTTTGCTTGAAACTTTGAAAATTACTTAACCATACCCACAAATAGTGGTTAAATTCAATGGAAATTCAAATTGTTTATTTCCAGTAAAATATGACTGCTTTTAATCTTGCTTATGCTCATTCATATTTAGTCTTTGATTCTTCTTTTGTGGTACAAAACATTGATCATTCCATTTAAACACATTCTTTTTACCTCTCTTACCTATTCCTACAGATCTGATAAATTTGAATTTGACTTAACTGTTATGATATAGAACACTCCAAATGAATGGTGTATTTTGTTCTCAAGATTGCAGTTTTTCTCTCCACTATAATAGCTAAGCCAAGCAGCCTCTAGTCAATGCATTGTGGCAATTGTCCACTGAAGTATTTATGAAGAAAAATAGGGATTTAAACTATGTTAACGAGACCTGTATAAGTTTGATGTATACAATTATTGTGTGCATTCTGCTCCTTACTGCAAGTTGAATGTTAGAATAGCTTAAGTGCCAATTTCATAAACAAAAAGATGAAATAAATCACGACTACTTCTAATCTTTTCCTGTTTCCATCGCTACAGATCTTTTGAACAATTATAAATCATGATTCCTTTCAATAAGGAAGCTTTACATTCCAGTCTATGTTCCCTCTGTCACCTGTCCATATTGCGCTGACTCCTGTCCACATTCTATTTACCTACTCAAATATTGTTCCCAGGATTTTAGGAGTGCTTTTAGATGTCCTTTTTCCATATTTCCTCGTTTCCAATCTTTTCTCCACCACTTCACGTAGAATAAGTGGGTCAGTGGAATGCAGATTCTAATAGAATAACTGTAACCGAAAGCCTTTGGAACAATTGCTAATAGAAATGCATTTTGGCAGTTGTCCATAGGGAGAACTATGCAGAACGTTCTCTGAATGGACCTGTGGATGTTACTAAGTGCTGATTATCTAATGTATAGAAATTGATTAAATGCATCCTTCTTCTGATCACAAATTAAACACAGAACAGATAAAAATTTGAAATAAGTTACTTGATGCTATTAAGCTGTAAAATGCCAGTGACTACAAGTTCATTCCTCAAGGATTGGTTCCAATTATAAATTATTATGGTCACATTCATTTGATGCGTTTGTTGGGATAATTTCTTGTTTTGCAGGGTTCCAGAAACTCCGCCAAAGTTGCCTGACTTTTCAGTAGCATTGAAACCTGCCGAGTATGAATTGCCTCCAATAGATCATAGATGGAGAGCAGAAGTTGACGTGCAACAGTACCCAGTTTCATCTTTGGAAGAAAATAAAAAAGATGGCAAACTCGAGTCGTTTCAAATTGATCAACTGAAAAAATGAAGGTCATTTAAGCTTTTCAGGGGATTGTAGCAAGAGCATGGGGCGTTCTCGCAAGACTTTCTCTTGGTCTTCAATGCAGCGATCTGCTAATGCAGAAATGAGATGTAAACTACATTGTAAACTGACGTACACACGTTTCATGTTCAGGAGCTTGAATTGAAATTGTTTTGATTTTGTTGACAGGCTGTTCAGTTTTGAATAAGCAACAAGAAAACTGGATCCTTGCTACAGCAGCTACTGGTTCATCATACCTTAATTTTGTATTAGAACCAGTATATGTACAGTATATGAATAGATATTCTGCATTGCAGTTGATTTTTGTGTACATTGATCGAAATGCAAAATTATTTCATAGGGATTCCAGTTTGGAAAATATATAGTCTATTTACAATCACAACACTATCAACATCTTGCCAAATTGGTGTTGGATGGTGATTAGTGTACTCTGCCTTGCAGAGTTGAGTGCCCACCTCAAAAGTCAGGCTATTTTTCTTGTTGGTTCTCTCTCCAGTTTGAGTGTTGCAATTGAAAGGTTTTCTCTTCTTTTGTGAAAACCTATTTTTGATATATTTATGATATTGAAGCTGCTGCTTTTTTGGTTAAGTAAAAGATACTTGTATTTGTACCATCACAATTCAAAACAAAGAAAAGGAAGTACATGAAAACATGTTATCCCGTAAGCAATGATCTTTTGTTTTTCCACATTTTTATAGCGAAGGAATTGGAGCTTCTAACTCTTAATTCTCATTTATAAATGTGGTCTACCAATCAATGCCAATATAAATAAAATTGCCTTGAAAAGCTATACTCACATTAAAACATTATGAAGTGTTTGTCTGGAGTCTTAAACTCACTATAATTTCAAAATGGACAGATGTGCATTTTATACGACTTTTTAACTTATAAAGGAGTTGGGGTGCCCATGCTGTTAGGATAAATTCGCCAAAAGGTTGGACAATATCTTGAATCGGCCTGAGACGAGGGTGCCTAGGTTGATGTGTTTACAATATTCTGATATTCATTTTCGTAGAAGTATTTAAAAAAAAATCATCGAAGATACAATATAGATATTGGCATCTATGTTTTTATATAGCAGATTACAATATTATGAGGGAGAATGCATCTAAATCAGATGATTTTTGGGAAAATTGTCACGAGTAGAGGTTTGATAACAATAATAATGGATAACCTTTTCTGCGCCCCACTTTTCTGTTCATATTCATCCGTCTAATTTGAGTTTCCTTTTCTTACATGACATTTCTCTCTATAGATATTCAAAAACACTTTTCAATAAAGTATTACATTAGGTCTTCAATAATAATACATAAGTGATTGTTTTTATATGTTATAAAATTATTGGGACAATTTAAATATTATTATTACATTTTTTCTTTAACTTTACCACTTAGTCTATGGAAAATAAGAATTAGGTTGTCTACCAAATATTTTAATTATGAGAAGTTGGACATGATAGTCCACCTTTCTTGTAATTGCTTGCCCTCAAATAATTGCAGATATTTTTGCACTCTTCCCTGTAGCCTTTTTAGTTGGGAGGTTTTCTCAACACACTAGATATTCTATCATGGTCTTGTTTCTGAAATATTTCTCTTTGTGTCTAACAATAGTTTATAGAACCAATATCATCTTCTTTCATCATCCAAAGGAGACAACTTTATTGAAGGTGTGATGTGCTATTTGAGTGCCCTTTTGAGGAACAAAACATGAAATATGTTCTAATTCCTACTACATTATGGTAATTTAAGCCTGAAAACAACTTTTCCAATTTTTCTCAAGATCTTTTAGGGCCCATAAAACCTAGGTTTAAGTTTTTCAACTCTCTTTTTCTTGATGGAAGATTCTCTATTTGGTTGCAATATGAGAAAAAATAAGTCTTCAATCTCAAATATACACTTTGTGTGGTTCTAATTTGCATAGAACTTCTATTGACTCTAAGCTTGTTGGAGGTGATCTTTGAGTGCTCGCAATATGTCTTGAATATACTTAACCAAATCATTAGTTGTTGACACTTTATTATCTGTGAATACTAAATCAATAAAGATTAAAACATTATAACCATATAGTGCCATACTAATAGACATATACTAAGAAACATTAAAATAATATTCTTCCAAATACAAAAACTTAACCCGAGTTGATTGCTGATTGGGAACATAGCTCCTCAAATACCCCTCAACTTGTTTATTCACTATTTTATTTGTCCATTGTATGAGGGTGATAGCTTGTGCTTAGAGTGAGGTTTGTACATGTTAAATGAAACAACTTTTGTCACAAAGTGTTGAGAAATTTGCTATCCCTATCACTTATAATATTTTTGGGCAATCCATGTAGCTTAAACACTTCTTTAAAGAATTAATTGGCCGCATAAGAGGGCCTTGGATTATGAAGAAATACCAAAGAAGCACACATGCTTAGTTAATCTATTTACAACATAAATGCAATCTTTTCCATATACTTTGGGTGGCCCTGTAATGAAGGCTATGGTTATGTTTTCCCACTTTTGATTAGGAATAGACAAAGGCTATAACAATAATAGAAAAGAAATATACTCTACTTTCTTATGTTGATAAATGATGTATTTTTTGATATGCTTGAAGACATCTTCCTTAAGTCCTCTATAAGATTTGTTTTTCTAATCTCTCTTTATGTTTTGTGATATCCTAAATGCCTTGCTAAAGGTGTATCATGGAAGGCTCTTAAAAATCTTTTCTTTCATCTTAAATTTTTATAAGTTCAAAAAATTCTTTTCATATGGAGGATAAGACCATCTATCACTAAATATTTGTTATCCTTCATTTTCTCATCAATAATATTAGTAGCAAATATATTTTTAACATATTTTACCATAATGACAACTTTCCAATTAGCCATGGTAATAGAAATGGAACATAAAGTAGGCTTTCTAAAAAGTGTATGAGTTGCTACATTCTTTTTTCCTTTAATGCATTCTATGTCAAAATCATAGATTTGAAGTTTACTTGCCCACTTTTGTTGTTTATCATTCAAGTCTCATTGGCCTAGGAAGAATTTTAAATTGTTTTGATTTGTTTCTACCATAAATCTCTCACAAATTAGATATTGTCTAAATATTTCCAAGGTATACATGATGGCTAACACCTCTTTGTCATAAATAGAGAATCCTTTTCTTGGTTCTCTCAACTTCATGCTTTCAAAATCTATGGAATACCCCTTTTGTGTCAACACAACTCCAATTCCTTCCCTTAAGGCATCACATTTTACAACAAATGGAAGCGATAAATCTAGTACAAGCACATGACATGAACTTATCATCTCTTTAAGTTTATAAAATTTTCTTGTGCTGATACTAACCATGCAAAATCTCCTTTCTTGGTCATATCCATTAAGCATGGTGTTGGTCGTGAAAATGTCTTAACGAATGTCCTATGATAACTGCAAAGGACAATGCATTCTCTCAACTATGTCAATGTGATGGGAGGAGGACAATTCCAAGATGGCTTGGATATTTTGTTGATTCACTTGAACTCCTTGGACACTAATGATATTACCTAAATATAAAATTTCTATCATCTCAAACAAACATTTAGATTCCTTTTGGAAAAGAGCCTACTACTCCAATACTCTCAACTATATTTAGGTGCTTTGATTTATCCTCCCAAGTTTTGTTGTAAAACAAGATACCATCAAATAAGACATACAAATTTTCTCAACTACTTATTGAACACCTAATACATATATATCAAAAATATGAGTAGAGTTTATATAAGCTAAACATAAAATTTTATTTATAGAATAATATGTTTCTATTCTCCTCTTATTTCATTTAATAAGACATTACATATTTATAGGATTTAAATATCCTATATTAAAAGGAAACCTCATATAACAACTCCCTTACATAGATAATCATAGGATAACAGAAAAAATTGGGTATAACCAAACTATAACAAATGCTCATAGAGATAAGAAAACTCTTAACAAACCTAAACTAACTAACAAACCATAACTAAGACACATAATGATGTAATATTTCTGGAACACCCCCCATATTACATCATTCTCTAAATGGGGATAGGTGGACTAACAATACTTGATGACCACATTTAGTAGCTCATAAAAAACATAAAGTATGAGTAGGGGCATACATATCTACTTGTGACAAGTAATAGTAGAACTAATCTCACCAGGCTTCTCCAATAGTATTGACCATACTAGACTTTTATCCGAGGATAGGGACAAACACATCTACCCATGGAACTAAGGATAGAGACAAACACTTCCATCTAATTTTATACAACAAATTTGGACAGGGAAAAATATTTCTATTCAACATCAAAGTTATGAATAGGGACACACACTTCTGTTGACCCCAATTATGATTGGGGACAAACACATTCAATCAAAACATAATTTTTTTGAGAACAAATCCTTGTTGTTGTGTATGTAGCCATCATTATATAACATTACCACTTTGATCACAAATGAATCGAGACGATTACCATTTCCACCTAAAAACTGATCTTAGCTTTAGTCATTTTGGCACAAATCGTTTTGTCACTAAAATAATTTTGCAACATCATTGCTAGTGATTGACAAGAGGTCGTTGAATGCCTTCCAATATCTTGTGCCTCTATCCTCCAGTTGATTTGCTACTTAGAAAATTTGGCTTTGAAGCTCAATTTTATAATTAATAATACATTTTGATAAACTAATTTAATAATAACCAGTCAATAAATAATATCCACCTACTACTGTGAAACTATTAATCCTTAACTTCAATCTATCATTAGACATTCAATTTTAAGTTCATCTTTCTTAACACCATCTTATTGATTGCCTTTTCATCTTCAATAAAGATGAAAGTTGGCATTGCCTACACATTGGCCACTTTGCACCTTGTAGCTCATCAGGAACACAACATTTTTGTATTTTTTAATAGTTCAACAAAGACTAGACCATTAATCCAAAATAGACCACACCTAGTTGCAATGAAATCAATAAATAAAAATTAAAGACATTAGATCTTCACAGTGTTATTTTTTGTATCAAATCCTACAACTCTCTTTCATTCTTGATGGATCACAGAGTGTGATCCGAAACATTGATGCAAAAAATAATACACAATTAAATCCAAAAGAAACACTCTCTTAATAAATAAAAAGTTTTCCACTATCGTGATATTCCCCTTCATTACCCTTTTTACTTATCAGAATTCCTTTTGAAGATACATTCAATTGAAGTCGTAAAATATACAGATCTCTCATCATATCCTTTTGGGAAGAAGATAATATCCTCCCATTATTTGCATATGTCTATTCACTGTACTGGATCCACCTCCAAACATCCTCTAGAAGCAAAACATAACAATGACCATCTATAATACCATTTCTTGGAGTTCAGGTCCTCCCAGATTAGATCAAAATATAGATATAAATCATCAATGCTTATGAAGTTGTTTGGCATGCTTGAAGTTTCCTCAAAAAGCTTCAAATGGTACATAGTATAATCTTTGCTTGGGGCAGTTCTCTTGTCTCGAGATATGCAAAACATAACAATGGCCATCTATTCCCATTTCTTGGAGTTCAGGTCCTCCCAGATTATGTCAAAATATATATCTAAATCATCAATGCTTATGAAGTTGTTTGGCATGCTTGAAGTTTCCTCACAAAGGCTTCAAATGGTACATAGTATAATCTTTGCTTGGTACAGTTCTCTTGTCTCGAGATACGCAAAACATAACAATGACCATCTATTACCATTTCTTGAAGTTCAGGTCCTCCCAGATTAGATCAAAATATAGATCTAAATCATCAATGCTTATGAAGTTGTTTGGCATGCTTGAAGTGTCCTCACAAAGCTTCAAATGGTACATAGTATAATCTTTGCTTGGGGCAGTTCTCTTGTCTCGAGATACCGATTCTTCCTAGCTTCCCCACCATTTGTAATTAACAATGTAAATCTTAAACAATATTTTTTTTGGATTAAAATGTGCTAATTTTTTATACATCAATATTTCAGATTACACTCTGTCATCCATCATCATCAATGTAAACCTTGATGAACTCCTTCATGACTCCAACTACAAATTGTTTCTCTATTCCAAGTTTCTATCATCAAATAAATAAACAGATCCCATCCAATGCGACTCCAACACATGATGATGCATTTAGTGTCCATTCAAGCCAAGAGGAAGAAGAAGCTAATCATCTACTAGAATGACATGACCGTAAGATTTGTAGATTTAGAATGGATGGCCACTGTTGCTTCATATGGACAACTAAGATTCCTCCTCTATAGTCGATGTCCAGGAGGAATCTAAGCGCAATTACTGGTTAAAGCCCTCACAAAAATATAAAAAAGGAGCAATTTCTCCTCTTTGCAAACCTTTGAAACTTTATGTGAAAGATTTCTAATTTCTGATGAAAACTTGGCCACAATTAGCAACACAAACCCGCACTTCTGGCTCTAATACCATATCAGAAATATGAGCAAAGTTTATAAAAGATAAACATAAAATTTTATACACATTATTTTTCTTTTATTTCATTTAATAAGACATATATTTATAGGATTTTCATATATTATATTATATAAAATCTTTTATAACAACTTGCTTACATAGATAATCATTGGATAACAAATAATTATGGGTATAACAAATTATAAAAAATACCCATGAAAATAAGAAAACTCTTAACAAATCTAAACAAGCTAACACACTATAACTAAGACACATAATGATGTAATATTCCTAACAATATATAATTAAAAAGTAATTATAACATTTCTAAAACTAAAAGTGCTAGGTCAAAAAACGTGATGAGCGGGGAATTTTTTTTTGAATCGGCCATGCGTGCTTAGTGCGGGAAGAGTGCAATGACTCTCTGTGGGCGGGTTGCAGTGCCTTCTGTGGATGTATCCAGTTTTCTGGCTAGGAATGGTAGGGGTTCCTCTATTCCTAGTTTTGTTTTGCGGGCTGCTGTGGGCGGTTGTGGATTGCTGTGTGCGGATGGGTTTGTGCCTCTACCTTATGGTTTGGGTGGGGTTTCGGTGGATGGGGCTCCCCCTGTTCTGGGAGTTTTTGATGATTCTTTGTTAGAGAGTGTTCCTCTTTGCTCTAAGGTGTCACCTTATGTTCCTACTGCTAGGGGTCCTGCTTCTGGTGGTAAACAAAAATATTTTTCTGAAGCAGTTTCCAAGGACTGTGTGCGTTCTGTGCCTATTTCAGCTTCAACTAGGGTTCAACATCTTCCTTGTGCCTGGGCCTCCCCTATTGTGGTTTGTGGGCTTAAGGTTGCTAAGAATGAGGATTTCTATGTGCATTAGGGTGTGGTCTGCAGGTTTAATGGCTTATGGCCCACCCTCCCTGATCTCCATGAGTGGATTTCCATTTCTTGGAAGCCCATTGTTTCTAGAAAAAATACCTCTATCCCAGTGCTATAGGTCTCTTCTATGCAACCTTCTCTACCCCTGAGGCTCGTGACTATGTGTTGGACAGGGTTTTGGATGTGGGGTGTTCATTCGCTATTTATTCGGCCTTGGTCTCACTCTTTCAATCCCCTTACAGAGCCGCTAAATATCATACCAGTTTGGGTTGGATTACCGAATCCCCCCCTCCAGTTTTGGGAGGATTCGTGTTTTGAAGCTATTGGCAACACCATTGGTAATTTCTTGAAGGTGGGTTCAACGTCTCGAGATCTTGGGCATACTACGGTGGCTCGTATTTTAATCGATCTGGATATCTCCAAACCTCTCCATGGTGATGTGGTCTTGATGGTGGGGGACAGACCTTGGAAGCAACTTCTGGACTATGAGGGGCTCCCTTTTCATTGCAGGCATTGTTTCTTTGTTGATCACTTGGCCTTTGGTTTCCCTCTTGCTCGCCACAAGGGTGCTGCTACTTGGTGGAAGAATGCTCTCACGGACCACCTCACGGTTGGCTCCCTAGTTTCAGATGTTTCCTCTAAGGAGGGTGACCCTGAGTCAGAGCCTCCCCAGGCTCCTCTTCTGGATTTCCCCTCCACGAAACCTTTGTTGAATCGATCTGCTGTCGATGTCCTGTTGGAACTTGCCCGTCCCTCATTGAACACTTCTAATGATCCTTTGATTGCTCCTGTCTCCTCCTCTTCACTGCTATCTTCCTCGTTGTGTGGTTGCTCCTTGCTCGGGGTGGCCCTTTTGGATCCACTCCTTTTGCCTCGCTTGGTGGATTTTGATTCCGATCCCTCTTGGTCGGTTGTGCTGAGAAAGAAAAAGGGTCTCCCTAAATCCGTTGCCTCTTTGTGGCCTCAGGTTTAGGGAGTCAGGTTGGCCCCCTCTGGTTCTGGGGTTGTCTAGTCCTTGTTTGTTATCCTTCAACTATCGATCAGTTGTTTTTGTTGTTTTCTTCTAGTTCTTGCTCTGGTTTGAACTATGCTTTGTTTTGGCCCTTTGGGCCCTTTCTATGTAAAGGGTACAACACCTTATAAATGTTGCTTACTTTATCAAAAACATTTGTAAAACTCAAAGGTGTGACCAAGAACTCAAGTGTTCAAAATGATATTTGAATACAAAATATGATAATTGGATGTTATTTTGTGCATGTTCTCATCCTTGACATGGATGTGATAGTAACCTGATCTCAAATCAATAATTTAGAAACACATAGAGCCATGCAACTCATCATAACTAATCAATCATGACTCGATACCTATTTTAGTCTTTTTGTTCAAAGCCCTATAATCAATACACATTATATGACCTTTTGATCTCTTCCTTGTACCCCCTTGGATGGTAGCAAGGTGCAGTTATCACATGCATAGAACTTGATTCCAATTCTATATGTTGAAATCCTATATTAAGTGGTATTCTAGGAGATAAATCATTAAATATCATATTATACTTATCCAAAATAGAATGAATATCAAAAATGACAATTTCTTATTTGTGGATGAAGTTGTGGTTGTCACTAAACAATGTGCTACCCAAACAAGTTACCTCTCTTAAAAGATCGTTCTATCCTTCTTGTTGAAAAATATATTGGGGCTTCATTTATAATACCTTCAAGCACTAAGTTTTATTTCATTTTGACTTAAATTATAACTCTATTGTTTGGTAGTTTTTGTTAGTCACTTAAGGACTCAAGCTCCTCAAATCACCTACAAAACCAAAAATAACCTTGTACAAGAGAGAAAAGCAAGAGCATAAATTTGCAATAGTGGATGTAAAATAATATTAGATCAAATGTGATGAATATGCAATGAAATGGATTACAATGGAATGTAATATAAATGAGAACCCTTTGGTTATATAGCCAAGGTGAGACATAGGATTAGACAAGATCATGCCAAGTGTCTTAATCCTATTCAATGAGACAACTAACTCAACTAATATTAAATGACCTAGGACTCAAAAATTAAATGCCATAAGATAAGATAAGGTCTAAATGACAACTAAGACTTCTAGAAAGATTTCTAGGACCCAAGTAAACTTAACATTTGAATATGACCTACTAGTGGACTAGTTACCTGTAAAACACCTTATTCACACCAACACCTCCTCTTAAGTGCAACTTAGGGAGGAAAAAACCAATGCAAATGATGCAAAGATGATGGTGGATCCTAACTAATAGACCATGTTAGGTACCCATGTACAAATGAAATTTCTCACTAATGAAGAAAAGGAGAAAACCTAGTGGGACAAAACTCCTTCCCAAAAGAGATGAAAGCAAAATGCTCTCATTGAAGAATGAGGACAAAATCCCATGTGAGGAAAAAGACCCCCCATAAGAGAGAAGAAGAGAGACCATGCAACCCCCCTCAATGTAGAGTCTCTTTCAATGATGGTAGAGGCTCAACATTGAATGTTGAAGATGATCCAATGTTGTTGAAAATCATTCCTCCTCTTAGGAAGAAATAAAACCAAGATGGTATGTAGGATGTCTTCCCATTCTTGAAAGGAAGATGTGAGAAGAAGGATAATGTGTGATGTCTCTGAACTATGCTCAAGTGTCTCCATGTAGATTTTGAAAGTTGTCACACTCCAAATAGGCATTCAAGGCCACAACAATGAAGAGGACAATCCAAAATCTACTAGAGATGATTGTAGAACACAATTCAAAGACAAATATATCTCATCTAAAGATAAATAAGCTTCCTCCAAATGTTAAGTATTTACACTCATGTCAAATTGTGAAGAATGATCATTTAGAGAATGAACAAGAGGGTCAATATGTTTCCTCACAACAACTAAACGAGGATCATCCCCATCAAAGAGAAGATGCATGGAATCAATTGTGTCTCCCAAATTTGAAATGTGAGACTTAAAAACTTGCAATGTTTTTCAAGTATGCATTTCATGTAGCCATATTTGGGAAATGATGTATATCCTCAAACATTGAACCACAAGAGGCAAAAATGTAGGGTAAATGCACAAAGATGAGGGACCAAAAAGGCGTCTTAAGTGGCCACTTTTTTTTTCGAAATCAGGAAAGATTGATCTTGGATGAGAAATTGAAGATAGTTACACTCAAATTTGAAGATGCAACGAAAACAAATGTCATAGTGCCCCAAATTTACTTTTGAACTACTATTTAAAAATAAATGATAAGAGATTAAGGGGTTCAAAAGGGGGGGGGGACACAAAGTGGTCCTATTTAAAAAAAAAACATAACATAGCGTCTAGTGTGGCCCCCTTAAAATGTTAGCATTTTCTACTATTTCAAAAATCAATTTGGCAAGAAATTAGCTAACACCATGTAGTTTATGCCTGATTTTTCTGCTATTTTTTTTAATGAATATATTATTTTTTACTAATTTTCAAAGTGGACACAAAAATAGAAAAATAGAGCATGCTCCCCCTTTTGAAAACTAATCGAAAATCAAGTTTTTTGAATACATGTATAATGGAGTCTAGTTTCTAAAAATGTAATTTATTTAAAATTTCAATGAATGGTTAAAAAAAAAGTGAAACATACCACACATTTGTTTTTGACAAAAAATGGATACACTATAAAAGAAATTAAAGATGAAAACATTAACATACTCAAAACGTGAACAATTACATGGTTGGAAAGCTAAGAGAGAGCTTAGCATTATTGTGGTATTTTTGACTTGACATTGAAACACATGCAAACTTGATGGGGAGCACCATCAAGATTATGTCAAATTTTTAGAATTTGTAAAAATATGTCTTTTGATGTTAAAAATTCAGTCCAAGCACAAGGAAAATCCAAGCCAAAGGCTTGGAATTTTCCAAAGAAAATAATGTGAGCATATAATATGATCACATTTTTGTGAAGGAAATTCATCTCTCTTCCTCACCTTGTCTCTCTCCCACTCTATCGATCCTTCCCTCTCTCCCACACTCTATCAATCCTTCCCTCCCTCCATCCATCTTTTCTCTCTCTTTCTCTCTCTCCCCTCTCAAGGTATCTCCCTCACTCCTTCCCTCCTTACCCCTCTCTCTTTGTTCTTCTCTCTCCCTCTCCTCTCTCTCTCTCTCTCTCTCCCCTATCTAGGTCATTACATTTCACTGCCACCCTCTCCCTCCCTCCCCTCTCTAGGTCTAAATTATTTATGGTTTAGGGTTGAGGGTATAAGGTTTAGGGTTGAGAGTATAGAGTATAGAGTTGAGGGTTTAGCGTATAGGATTTAGGGCCTAGGGTTGGGGGATAGTGTTTAGGTTTGAGGGTATAGGGTTTAAGGTTTAGGGTTGAGGGTTGTAACGCCCCACCACACAACCCTAGAGGAAGTTGCAAATAACTACTCAAACATACATTTTTTTTTTGTTTAAGGGTTTAAACACTGGGTACTCTGGGATTATGATGAGCCCATTAAGCTTTTTAGTTGTGTAGGTTTTAATTTGTGTACCTTGCCTAATACCTTGATGTTTCTATGCAAGATTATGCCTCCCAGATGCGGAAGAGGTAGAGGGCATGGACGTGGCTGTGTAGGTGGTCGCGATGGGAGTCAACATGACTCTCCTCCTCATGTTCCACTTATTCCAGATCAGGAAGAACATCAGGCATCACATAATTCCCCAGAGAGTAGTGATCGATAGCAGAATCCTCCAGGGATTGAGGCTGCATGTAGAGCACCTGAGGAGGCATTAGCACTCCTTGGTCAGAGGCAGGCCGAGGTTCAGGGTAATCTTGGTGAGAGGGAAGTTCCACCTCAGTCAGAGATGCATATGAGAGATCTACTCAGGGCACATCCACCACTGTATGATGGAGTAGGCATTGGGTTAGAGGCTGAGACTTGGCTTATAGACCTTGATAGGTGCTTTGCTATGCATCCTTATGACAACAATACCAAAGTGCGGTGCGCTATCATGCATTTGCGGGGATTCGCATCCACATGGTGGAGGTTGGAGGAGCAAAAGCTCCACATTGATATTAACTCAACATCTTGGGATATTTTTCTAGAGTGGTTCAGAGCTCGTTTCCTATCCGAGCACTGGCATCAGTGTTGAGGCGATGAGTTTCACGCTTTGTGTTAGTTGGCCTTGTCAGTTGAGAAGTATGGGCGATGCTTCTATGAGCTCAAATAGTTTGCAGGGATAAGAGACGATGAGGGGATGTTGGTTCACCACTTTATCAGGGGCTTAAACACCCATCTTAGCAGAGGTGTGAGGGTTTTTGAACCCAAAACCATGGAGACAGTGGTGGAGAAAGCACGTCTAGTAGAGGAGAATTTGGCCATGGCACTGGGAGGCCACATGGGTGTTCAGATAGGTAATAGTTCAGTAGTAGGGTCTAGTGCTCGAGGAGGTTAGCCTCAAGGAGGTGCACCTCCCAAGGCTCAGTAGGAACCTTCACAGAGTGGTCAGTAGCAGCAACAGGTTTCTCAGGGGAAACGTAAAGGTTTCCAGTAGAGGCAAGGGACAAGAATTGGAGGCGTATGAAATGCTTCAATTTTGAGCAGCTGACATAAAGTTCTCAGTCCACATTCAGGGGTAGTGCGTAGCAGTCTAGCACACCACCTAGAGGTAGGGGCTATGGCAGAGGTACTGGGTGTTTTGCATGTGGCCAGCAGGGTCATATAGCTAGAATGTGTCCCAATAGGGGCACATTTGGTTTTTCTTAGGGACTAGTGGCATCTGAGCTGACAGTTGGAGATGCAGGCAGAGGGCATTGTGTTTTCGCAATGGTTGATAACCGCCAGGCAGAGCATCAGAGTACTATCGTTGAGACATATGGTATGTTGTTGGGTAACCCAGTTACCATTTTGATTGATTTTGGAGTATCGGACTCCTTCATTTCTTCTTCCATCGTGACACGATGTAGACTGGGTGCAGTAAGGCAAGTCGATAAGTGGTAGGTTGAGTTAGTCTCGGGGGCGAGAGTCACATCCCATTCCCTTGTACCAGAGTGTAGATTGGAGGTTGGACCTCTCCATACTACAATGGACCTCCGAGTTATTCCATTGGGTTCTTATGACGTTGTCATAGGGATGGATTGGTTAGAGGCGCATAGTGTGGTCATAGATTGTTGATGTAAGTTGATTTGATGCATTGAGGCATCTGGAAGAGAAGTAGAGATAGTGGGAGTTTAGAGGCCGATTTCCTTGAGGGTCATCTCAGCTATGCAGTTGAGAAGGTGTGTGCATCAGGGTTGCCAGTTATTTGCTATTACAGTGGATGATTTGGATTTAGGAGGTGGAGGAGAGAAAGTCTCTCTTGATAGTCACCCCATTCTTTAGGAGTTTTTTGATGTATTTCCAGATGAGATTCCAAGGATGCCACCTCAGAGGGACATAGACTTCAAGATAGACCTTGTACCTAGACCATAACCCATTTCACGAGCTCCTTATTGTATGACCACCCATGAGCTGAAAGAGCTTTGCTTGCAGCTTGAGGAGTTGTTAGAAAAGGGTTTCATTCACCCTAGTATTTCTCCATGGGGAGCACCAGTTATCTTCGTGAAGAGGAAGGACAGTTCACTTCGGTTATGTATTGATTACCGATATTTGAACAAAGTGACCATTAGGAATCGATATCTGCTTCCTAGGATTGATGATCTATTCGATCGATGCCACAATCTTTTAAAAAATTGATCTTAAGTCGGGATATCATCAGCTTCGTATCTTCGAATTAGACATCCATAAGACAACGTTTCGAACGCGGTATGGTCACTATGAGTTCACAGTAGTACTGTTTAGGTTGACGAATGCACCCTCTGTGTTCATGAGTCTTATGAATGGGGTATTTCGTACATACCTAGAAAGATTTGTCCTTGTGTTCCTTGATGACATTTTGATATACTCTAGGACAGTGGAAGAGCACGAGGAACATTTGCGGCAGGTATTATAGTGCTTATGGGATAATCAACTTTATGCTAACCTGTCGAGGTGTGAATTCTTCAAGACTGAGGTCCAGTACCTTGGTCATGTGATCTCATGGGAAGGTATTTCAGTGGATCTTGCAAAGATCCAAGTGATCTCAGATTGGCCTATGCCCACGAATGTGGCAGAGATACGTAGCTTTATGGGGCTAGTGGGTTATTATAGGAATTTTGTGCAAGGATTTTTGAGAATAGGGTATCCTATCACCTCCCTTCAGAGGAAAGGGAAGAGGTTTGCGTGGTCAGAGAAGTGTAAGGTAGTGTTTCAGAATCTTAAGGAGAAGCTGACTAGTACACCAATACTTGCGATACTTAATCCGACTGGGGACTTTGTAGTTTGTACAGATGCATCCTTGGAGGGGTTAGGTGCAGTGTTGATGTAGGAGGGTCATGTCATTGCATATGAGTCACGGAAGCTCAAGAATCATGAGTTGAACTACCTCACACATGATCTTGAGTTGGTTGTAGTTGTTCATGCATTGACGAGATGGAGGCATTTGCTTGGCCATAGGTTTGAGTTGCACAGTGATCACAAAAGCCTTCAATATATTTTCACGTAGCCCAAGCTTAATGCTAGGCAGAGGCATTGGATGGAGTTTCTCTGTGAATATGAATTCAAAGTGAAGTATATCTAGGGAAAGGAGAATGTCGTAGTGGATGCACTCAATAAGCAGAGACATGAGGTATCTGAGTTGAATCTTGTTCTAGATTTGCAGAGTCAGATTCTTTCTGCCCTTCTAGTGAATAGTTGGTATCAAGAGGTTAGGACAGAGATTGAGGCAGACAGACCCCTTGAAGGCAGGTATTCAGGATATTCTTTGGATTCAAATGAGATATTGAGGCACATGGGACTCATATACATTCCTTCATCAGGTGATCTTCGCACCTTGGTCATGACTAAAGCACATCGTGCACCTTATTCAGCCCATCCAGGGGTGAAGAAGATGCATGCAAATACGTGTCAGTTGTATTTCTAGCCAGGAATGAAGTATGATATTGTGGATTATGTGTCATGATGTCTTGAGTGTCAGCGGGTGAAGGCTAAACACTAGCATCCAACAGGGCTTTTGCAACCGCATTTAGTACCAGAGTGGAAGTGGGATATAATCTCATTGGATTTCATTGTTGGTTTACCCAACTCTTCGAGATGACATGGTGCAATTATGGTGATAGTTGATAGGTTGACGAAGGTAGCACACTTCTCACCTATTCGCTCTTCCTATACTGCATCGTCCATAGTCAGAGTGTTCATGGAGGACATAGTGAGGTTACATGGTATTCCGCATCGGATTATTTTTGATAGGGATCTAGTGTTTGCCTCAACTCTTTGGACTTCATTACAACATGCGATGGGGACACAGTTGAACTTCAGTTTAGCTTATCACCTAGAGACAGATGGACAGACCGAGAGGGTCAATCAGATCCTCGAGGATATGTTATGTATGTATGTGACGGACCATCAGACACGATGGGAAGATTATCTCTATTTGGTAGAGTTCGCTTATAATAACGGTTTCCAGAGTTCTATCAACATGCCACCATTTTAGGCATTGTATGGGCGACCATGTCACACTCCCTTGAGTTGGGATCGACTGGAGGACAGAGTAACTTTGGGTCCTAAGATGTTGCAGGATATGGAGTAGCAGGTGGATAGGATTAGAGAGCACTTGGTGGCAACACAGGATAGGCAGAAGAAGTATGCGAATGCGCATAGAATGGATCATCAGTTTTCTGTGGGCGATAGAGTCTTCTTGCGAGTGCGTTCGTGAAAAAGTCTAATCCGTTATGGGAAGGGCTCTAAGTTGGCGCCTCGCTTGGTTGGACCCTTCAAGATACTCGAGAAGATTGGTCCAGTTGCTTACCGTCTTGCTTTATCGCCCAATCTCTCATGTATTCACAATGTATTTCATGTTTTAGTTCTTCGACCATACCATCCAAAAATTTAGACTCATGTCCTTGATTGGAATGCATTATAGGTAGAGGATAGGCAACCGGCTTTGGAGCCCATGGTGGTAATGGAGTGCAAAACACTCGCTTTTCGAGGGAGAGATATTGATCAGGTTAGGGTCCAGTGGGATCCTAGGGATGATACGTCATCCACTTAGGAAGATGCAGCTAGAATGAGGGAGCTCTATCCCTATTTGTTCGCAAGATTCTAGGAGGAAGATTGACCCTAGGGGGGGAGGATGTAGCACCCCTCCATTTTTTTTGCTCTTTTGATCAGACATTGTTCTTCTTTGTTATGCTTTGTTTCTATTAATACTTTGACTATGGTACTTGGTTACTATTTGATCACTAACTATAAAGCGATGTGAATGTTATATTTTGATGTGATGGTATTTTATTATGATGTTATCATTATGGCATGCTTTGGATTAGCTTAGCAGATATTTGAATTAATGATGCTTTATGCTTTTGATTATATTATTGATGATATATTCGTTAGTTAGTAATACTATATTGGTGAAGGGGACATGATTGCACCACTCGCTTGCGAGCGCCCTGCAATTCCGCAATTTCCTCTTCACGGTGTGTTTTATTATGTTATATATATGCATGTTCGATATACTCTTTGTTCGTAGGTTGACAGGTATAGGACATTGAATCCACCTGGTTTCACAGGTTTGAGCGTGTCCATTCGCCAACGGTATTCGATTGGGAGATAGTAGCTAGGTTTTCCGTGCCAAGTCATCACCCTGGTCATAGTGTGTCGTCGGGTTGTAGACGGGGTTAGTTGTTATAATGTTGTTCATGTCACCTTGGTTATTATTTAATTTCAAGTTATAAAGGTAAATAAATAGCTTATGTAGTTAAGTTGTTGATTAAATAAATCTGGTTATAATGTTAGAAATGTATTTTAATTTATTAATTAATTTAATTTAATCAATAAAATAATCTAATCTTGGATTAGATTTATTTTATTGATTAATTAAATTAATTGTGTTGAATTGAATTAAGTTATTCATTTTGGAATTAATAGATATTTTGATTGAATTTGAAAAAAATGAAAAAATGTTTAATTTGCATTTTTTTGAAAATTAGAATGTAAAAGAAATTTAAGATATTTCCTATTCCGTTTTTGAAAATTTATGAGGGTGGTTGGATAGATATTTCATTTTTTTTCTATTATAGGGATTTTGATGGAGTTTTTTTTTTGAGATCGAGAGAATGAAAATTGAAAAATAAGGGAGGAAAGGAATTTTTGGTTTGGTTTTGGATTTGGAGAAGCAAGTTGGATTTCTTGGAGGAGCTGGAATTAGAAGAAGAATTCAGAGCACTATTGACAACCTTTCAAGCTTTTGGAAAATCGGGTTTTCTTTCTATTAATTTAGTTTCCATTTTGAAAGGTTTCACAATTTTTATTGTTGTTGAAAATATTTAAACCCTGTTTGATTTTCAAGAAAAACCCATGTTCAAATCTTGTTTCAAAACTTTGAAACCTTAGTTTAGAAATGAATTTCTTCAAAAAAAATTGCATTATGGCTGCAAATAACTCTTTTTTTAGAATTTACTTGCTCAACTAAACTGTTATTTTGTTAAATTTGGAAAAAAAAAGAATATATATATCTATTTGAAAAATTCATATATATATATATACATACATATATATATTTATATGTAATATGTATTTGTGATTTTTTTATGGGAAATAAAACCTGTTTGGAAATGAAAAAAACATATTTTAAAAAAATCCACAGGCTCATGTTCTGGAAATTTTATTTTAATTTTTTTCTTTTAACCCCAAATTTTTGGGGGTTGCTTGGGGCTCACCCCCATCGCGCCCCCCATGAGAGGTGTTGTGGGAGGAGCTGCGCCCAACGCGCCCCCACACACCCGCCCATAGTGGATGGCATGACTGTGTTAAACATAGCCGCCGCCCATAGTGTTGGGTTCGAGTGTGGTTAACACAACTGCACCCACAATTATGGGTTTGGCTGTGTAAACACAACCGACCCTCTAACTTAGTGCGCCCCCCAATGCCTTTGACTTTTAAAAATAAAAATAATAAAATATATTTTAAATGTTTAATATTATATATATAATATTAAAATATTAATATATATAAATATTTAAAATATATATATTTAATATTTAATATTATATGTATATAATATTAAAATATTAATATATAAAATATATAAATTATAATATATATATATATATAAAATACAAGGTTATATTATATGTATATATGTATGTATATTATTTTATATATATATATATATATAGTTGGGATATATTAAAATATTGATTTAAATGATGGAATGATTTAAATATAATTGTGAAATTTTAAATTAATGTATAATAGTCAAATTAATGGATTGATTTTTTAAAATAATATATTTTGATGGAACAGTATTTTTTTTCTTTTGTTTTTTAAATAATATGTTTATTAAGATGAGTTAATCGTTTATAAAATGATTATGTTGAGAAGAAGAAACAATTATCTATTTTAAAATGATATTCTCTAGATCATAGAAGTAAATGTTTATTATTATTTAGGAGCAATTAGGGAATTACATATCTGGTTAAATTTTATCCTTGGTTTGAAAAAGACATAATTTAATTAGTTTTATTGCAGAAATAAACTATTGAGTTTTGTTAAAGGAAGTGGATTTAGGGAATCCAAAGGAGATTTAGTTCCTGTTAAATTGCTCTTTTAAATGTGATTTCTTCTGTTATCGCTTTGGGAGAAATTGATTAGAAGGGTTGTTAAGTCTTCCAGATGGGGTTTTCATTTAATTGTGTGGCTTGTCATAATATGTTAGTCAACCTTTGGATTGCCTTGGGTAGTGCATCTAAGTGTATCCAGTTAGATACCCAGTTATCACGAATGAGATGTTTTGACTTTATGTCGTGGATAGGGATTTAATATCCTTAGGTCGCACTTGTGTACCCTTGGGTTGTGGAGTTATTCCACGTGTTGTCTTAGAGGAGTGGCTTGCAATGAGGGTTGGAACACAAAGTGGTGCCAGGGTAACTCATTGTATGTTAGTTAATTCAGTGATACCGTAAATAAACTGATTAGAGGAATAGGTAGTATCAAACACTTAATAAGATTAATTTTTCCTTGCTCATGGATGGAAGGGCTTGTATAGACTTGGGATGGGACGAGAAGGCCTGAAATGGAAAGATCGTTATCTTGTCTTTACGAGATATAACTGATTCCACATTGGTTTGCATGAGGGGCCAGGAGTTAGAGGTTTTTAGGATATCCCGAGATGGGGCCGAGACCTAGGAAGACTTACTAGGACAACCCATGTAACATTGTGATGACACTTCTCCTAAGTCAGCAATATGTTTGTATTAGTGATGCAATTGATTATTTAACTCTGGAATCATTGTAACCATTGTGTTAAGTGATGTTGTATTTGTATTTGATTCAGTTTAGTTATGTTTTAGCTTATGTCTAGAGGTAGATGGTCTTGTCTAGGAATCCATGTTACTATATCCTAGCACAAGGGGTGAGCCTTCAGGTATCACTTGGTTGGGTGGAACGTGCACCTTACTCCGATGGGTTTCCTTCTTGTTCGTGTGGACAAGATTTCCAATTGGAGAGCTCATGGGATCCAGTCACTTTTCAGGTTTCATTCATTTCAGTTGAATCTTGTAATTTATTACCCCTCATTTGCTATCAAGGTGGAAGATGTAATATGTAACCATGCTTATTGGATTTACCTCATTCCGAGAATAAGAGTTGTAATCTTATTGTTAAATTATGTTAATTGAAATCATGTGGTATCTCTTATTCTTTGATGTAATTTATCATGTATGGAATGTACGTGTTCTTAATTTCTTAAGTAATTAAATGTTATGGTTTCAATTCATGTTTTTTGTTGTTTGGGTTTTAAAGTAATCTTAGTCTCGTAACCTTAGAGGTTGTTGGCAATGGGTAGTGAACTTGCATGTTAATTCTACTTAAACATTTTTTTTTTGGTGCGTTTGGGTAGTTATTTGCAACTTTCTCTAGGGTTGCATGGCGGGGTGTTACACATGGTATCAGAGCTCAGGTTTAAACACTAGGTACTCTAGGATTATGATGAACCCATTAAGATTTTTAGTTGTGTAGGTTTTAAGTTGTGTACCTTGCCTAATACCTTGATGTGTCTATGTAGGATTATGCCTCCTAGATGCGGAAGAGGTAGAGGGCGTGGACGTGGCCGTGTAGGCAGTCACGATGGGAGTTAGCATGACTCTCCTCCTCATGTTCCACTTATTCCAGATCGGGAAGAACATGAATTGAAACCATAACATTAATTACTTAAGAAATTAAGAACACATACATTCTATACATGATAAATTACATCAAAGAATAAGAGATACCACATGATTTCAATTAACATAATTTAACAATAAGATTACAACTCTCATTCCCCAAATGAGGTAAATCCAATAAGCATGGTTACATATTACATCTTCCACCTCAATAAGAAATGAGGGGTAATAAATTACAAGATTCAACTGAAATGAATGAAACCTGAAAAGTGATTGGATCCCGCGAGCTCTCCAATTGGAAATCTCATCCACATGAACAAGAAGGAAACCCAATAGAGTAAGGTGCACATTCCACCCAACCAAGTGATACCCGAAGGATCACCCCTCGTGCTAGGAGATAGTAACATGGATTCCTAGACAAGATCATCTACCTCTAGACACAAGCTAAAACATAACTAAACTGAATCAAATACAAATACAACATCACTTAACACAATGGTTACAATGATTCTAGAGTTAAATAATCAATTGCATCACTGATACAAACATATTGCTAACTTAGGAGAAGTGTCATCACAATGTTACATGGGTTGTCCTAGTAAGTCTTCCTAGGTCCTGACCCCCATCTCGGGATATCCTGAAAACCTCTAACAACTCCCGACCCCTCATGCAAACCAATGTGGAATCAATTATCTCTCGTAAAGACAAGATAACGATCTTTCCATTCCAGGCCTTCTCGTCCCATCCAAAGTCTATACAAGCCCTTCCATCCATGAGCGAGGAAAAATTAATCTTATTAAGTGTTTGATACTACCTATTCCTCTAATCAGTTTATTTACATTATCACTTAATTAACTAACATACAATGAGTTACCTTGGCACCGCTTTGTGTTTCGACCCTCATTGCAAGCCACTCCTCTAAGACAACACATGGAATAACTCCACAACCCAAGGGTACACAAGTGCGACCTAAGGATATTAAATCCCTATCCACAACATAAAGTCAACACATCTCGTTCGTGATAACCGGGTATCTAACTGGATACACTTAGATGCACTACCCAAGGCAATCCAAAGGTTGACTAACATATTATGACAAGCCACACAATTAAATGAAAACCCCATTTGGAAGACTTAACAACCCTTCTAATCAATTTCCCCCAAAGCGATAACAGAAGAAATCACATTTAAAAGAGCAATTTAACATGAACTAAATCTCCTTTGGATTCCCTAAGTCCACTTCCTTTAACAAAACTCAATAGTTTATTTCCGCAATAAAACTAATTAAATTATGTCTCTTTCAGACAAAGGATAAAATTTAACCAGATATGTAATTCCCTAATTGCTCCTAAATAATAATAAACATTTACTTCTATGATCCAGAGCATATCGTTTTAAAATAGATAACTGTTTCTTCTTCTCAACATAATCATTTTATAAACGATTAACTCATCTTAATAAACATATTATTTAAAAAATAGAAAAAAATACTATTCCATCAAAATATATTATTTTAAAAAATCAATCCATTAATTTGACTATTATACATTAATTTAAAATTTCACAATTATATTTAAATCATTCCATCATTTAAATCAATATTTTAATATATCCCAACTATATATATATATAATAATATACATACATATATACATATAGAGAACCACAGCCGAACCCACCACTGTGGGGCGACTATTTTAAACACAACCGCGCCATCCACTATGGGCAGCTTGCGGGGGCGCGCTGCCCATGGCTCCTCCCATAACGCCTCCCATGGGGCGTGGTGGGGTGAGCCCCCAGAACCCCCAAAAATTTGTGGTTAATTTTTTTTTAAAAATAAAATTTCCAGAATATGAACTTTGATTTTTTAAAATCATTTTCATTCAAACAGCTTTTTATATCCATAAAAAAAATACTGAAAAAACATATATGCATGCAAAGATATGTTAGCAACAATATATATATATGCATATATACATATACTACATACACACATACATACATATAGATACATACATATATACATACATATATACATATAGATACATATACATATATATACATATATATACATACATATATACATACATATACATACACACACACACACACACACACACACACACACACACACACATATACATACATATATATATATATATATTCTTTCTTTTTTCCAAATTTAACAAAATAACAGTTTAGTTGAGAAGTAAATTCTAAAAAAAGAGTTATTTACAACCATAATCCAATTTTTTTTGAAGTTCATTTCTAAACTAAGGTTTCAAAGTTTTGAAACAAGATTTGAACATGGGTTTTTCTTGCAAATCAAATAGGGTTTAAATATTTTCAACAACATAATAAAAATTGTGAAACCTTTCAAAATAGAAACTAAATTAATAGAAAGAAAACCTAGTTTTCCAAAAGCTTGAAAGGTTGTCAATGGTGCTCTAAATTCTTCTTCTAATTCTAGCTCCTCCAAGAAATCCAACTTGCTTCTCCAAATCTAAAACCAAACCAGAAATTCCTTTCCTCCCTTATTTTTTAATTTTCATTCTCTCTGAAAAAAAAACTCCATCAAAATCCCAATAATAGAAAAAAAAAGAAATATCCATCCAACCACCCTCATAAATTTTCAAAAACAAAATAGGAAATATCTTAAATTTCTTTTACATTCTAATTTTCAAAAAAATGCAAATTAAAACATATTTTCATTTTTTTCAAATTCAATCAAAATATCTATTAATTCCAAAATGAATAACTTAATTCAATTCAACACAATTAATTTAATTAATCAATAAAATAAATCTAATCCAAGATTAGATTATTTTATTAATTAAATTAAATTAATTAATAAATTAAATAACATTTCTAACATTATAACCATATTTATTTAATCAAAAACTTAACTACGTAAGCCATTTATTTACCTTTATAATTTGAAATTAAATAATAACCAAGGTGACATGAACAACATTATAACAACTAACCCCATCTACAACCCGATGACACACTATGACCAGGGTGATGACTT